>JABUQX010049327.1:0-29528 GCA_015478945.1 Trachelipus rathkii | reverse complement strand
CCCCCCCAGAGAGAGATTGAATAATAATAATAAAATAATGATAATAATTATATAATAATAATTATGAATATTAATAAATAATAATAATAATAATATATAAGAAGAAAACAGAACAAGAAGAAATAGACAAAGGACAAGAAGAGAAAAGGAAGAAAAAAAGATATTGGATAGTGTATAGAAGAAGAAGAAGAAGAAGAAGAATAAAGAAGAACGAAGAAAAGAGAAGAAAAGAGATAAAATGAGAGATAAAAAGGAAAAGAAAAAAGAAGAAGAAAAAGAAAGCAAGGAAAAGAAAAGAAAAGAGAAAAAGAAGGGATGAAACGAAAAAGAAAAGAAAAGAAAAAGAAAAATTGATAAAGATAAAGATAAAGATAAAGAATAATAATAAAGGTAAGGATAGATAAAGATAAAGATAGGAATAGCATAATATATTTGATAATAATATAATATTAATAATAATAATAATAATAATCATTAATAAAATAATAATAAGTATAATAATAATATAATAATAATCATGAATAATAATATAATAATAATTATAATAATAATAATAATAATAATAGATAAAAATAGATGCTTCTTTTTATTTATAAATTGATTTATTTATTCTCAATAATAATGTAAAATATATTACGTTTGTTAAGTACATGGGGCACAAAACAAATATCATCCCATGTTTTCATTTTTAATTACAGGTTCATATGTGTAATTAACCAAACTGACGTTGCCGTTTTGTGATATTAGAGTTTTATTTCCATTTCTGGTTACAGATTTAATGATTTCCTTCCTTTTTCACATTTTCAAATAGTGATTTGCTGGTTTAGATTTGATAAATAGTAAATGCTCTATTTTCAAATTAAAGTAAATGATTTGACATAGTAATAATATAATAACAATAAATAATATTAATTAATAATATAATAATATAATAATATGAATAATATATAATAATATAATAATTAATCAATAAATCAATAATAATAATAATAAATAATAATAGATAATTAATAATATTATATATTAATAATTATATAATATAATACTAGTAAAATAATAAAATAATAAATAATAATATTAAAAATGATTTTAGAAAATAATAATGAACTAATTATATAAATGAATAATACAATAATAATATAATGATATAATAATTAATGAAAATAATATAAGTAATGTTTTAACTTTAAAGCATAGTTTTACATTAATTTCTTTGTTATATCCGATGTGAAATGTAGCAACAACAAATATAACATTCAGGATCACATGAAAGCCAAAATAAAATTAGGATGGAAGAAAAAAAATATAAAATAAGGTTGTTTCGTTTGTTAAAAGAAAACTTATCTCGGTTGCAGGTCAGCAATGGAGAATATTGGAATCACAAAACAATAGAAAAGGATGTTAATCAAAAAATTAAAGTGAACAAAGATATAAAAAAAGACAAAATTTTTTTTTTTTTTTTTTTTCAAAGTAAATATAATATAATAATAATAATAATAATAATTATAAAAAGTAAAAATTAATAATAATAATATAATAATAATATAATATATAATAAATAATATATAATAAATATAATATAATAACATAATAATAAAAGATTTTGCGGCAAAACATTGAAGGTCATTTTATAGGTAGCTTGTTTGCCCTGATTCCGAATATGACCTTCGTTTTCCTAGATTGGCTCTAGTTTTTGAGTACAGATGGTCACAATAAATACATTAAATAAAGCAAATATAAGAGGTTGTAAGATATTCAAAAAAAACACGAAGATATATCTCAAATTGTTAATGAGTAAGTACATTAAAGGCAAATGCATATCAAATCACACTTCAGTAAATTGAATCACATTTAACTTGGCATTCAAATCGCTGTTCTATATGATTGTTCTTCTGTTTGCAGAATGGACAATCCGTGAAGGCTCCAACAATAGTCAGCAATCATATGTATCCGATCTTCTTGGTATCTTTCTCCATCACCTTGATATTTGATGGAACCTCTCCGCTTTGTCCTTCCAATAAACATCCAGATTATTCCGGAAACCGATCAAGTGAATTGTAGTAAGTTGAACTTTTATGTTCATATTAGCATTCAAATTTTTGAATTCTGAAGAGCATTTTCTGTACGAGTTTCTACATAGTTGGGCAAGATTTATGGTTTCTCGTAAAAAGTTCTGAACAACGCAATGGACAAAACTTTTCCAGGCAGATTCTTCAATATCAGTCATGGAATTTATGAAATTATCGTCATCCTGATGATTTTGGCGAATTATGGCTAAAAGATTCCAGCTTGAGTTTCTCCATACTCAACCCTGGAAAAATCTGCAAATATATTGGAAACATTCACCATCTTTGTTTAGGGCCCTAAAAATTGCTTCATCAGTCCTAGTTTGGATGTGGAGTGGTGGGAAAAATATTTTTCCCCTGGTCCAACCAGGGTTCGTTAATGATGATTTGTGCAGCGCTTATCAGTCATATTCCTAGGAGGGCATAACAATCCTTCCAGTGGTCTTTTTCCTTTGCCTACTATCCACAAGCCTATGAACACAAGGGAACTTAGTATATCCGCTTTGCTGCCCAAGTAAGATGTTGACCATCTTCAAATCAAAGCATATAGACCACTGGTGCATTATATTTAAGCTTCTGCAAGATCATTCTTATATGTTCAAATTCCTCTTTCAGTTTTGTTGAGTGAACTATTGGAATCGATGCATATAACTATTGCCATTTTACAATAAAACACACTTCAAGCTTCCGTGAACTATCCATAAACAATCGCCAATCCTTTATCCTGGTGAGGTTGAGGTAACTCCATTATGGAGTAGGATCCAGGATGTTCTAAGTATAAGCTAGGTCTTTACTTTTTCAATGAAATATTGAAGAAGTACTACCTCTCTTGTCGATAAAAAAGTTATTTTACATTCGCCCTTAACAGAACAGTTTTTTCACTTTGTTCTAGATGCTAAAGGCTCAGAATCCTTGCTTGGAGAGACTTTAACTCTCGTACTAAATAATTGATCTCTTCTGGAGAACTGTTGCTGTGTAGAAGTACTATCTTTCTTCATATTCACTACCGCTATCTGCACGTGTGCAACCAAATCCTGGATATCTCCTTCATCAGACAATGCAGGCTGGGAGTGTAGTGAAACACTGGGATGGGGACATTGTTGGAGTGTGGTACAGGTCGCCTTGCTGATTTCCAAATCCGGATACTCCAATTTACGTTTCTTGTAACGAATGATACCTTTCACATTAACCAAACAAAAATAACAGTCTCTGTGGTGATTCTTTGGCTCCCGCCATACCATAGGCACACCAAATTTTAAACCTTTTCTCGTCCATTTTTCCACTGACGTAGATTTTCGACACACGTTTTACAGACCATATGGGGAGCCCAAGAATTATCTTGGTCTCCGAGTTTCATTCCAAAGTATGCCAGATATGATTGCTTCACAAAGTTAGTATATTTCTTCTTTTGGTTCTCTGCAATATTCCCACAGAATGTAAGAGAATATCATTGGGTTATTAACAGCTCTTCCTGAAGTAAATCATAGTGTTCTGGGTTAAAAAAGACAAAATAAGTATATTATAAAGGTTAGCCCCTTAAAAGAATAAATGATATTAATGGTAAATAGCATTGAAAAAAGATATTTGTATAAGAGTAAAGCTGGAACCACCCTGTATCTCAAAACTAGAGCCAAATCTTGGAAAACAATGTCATTTCTGAGTATCGCACACCCGATATACTCTTTAGAATTCGATAAATATCTTGGCAACAAAAAATAAAAATTTTTTTTTGTTGGCAAGTGTAATAAAATAATGATAAAATAATATATAATGATAAATAATAAATAATAATAATGAATAATAATAATAATAATAATAATAATAATAATAATAATAATAATAAAATATAATAATAATAATGAATCAATAATAATAAAATAATAATATAATAGGAGCGCTCCTACTCAGGAGACGCCACGTCGCTAGCCAGCGAGAGGCCAGGTTCGAGACTGGGGTGGAGCGAGAGAACGTTGGAGCTATTCTCTATTAACGTCTACTTCGTCTCACTCAGACCGTTATGAGTACATTGGTAGCATGCTGCTACTAGTGGGAAAACTTCCCGGCATCCGCGATAGGCTTGCTCACCAGCGGATTTAGCGTTAGGCCCGTGATACCCAAGAACCTTTCTCGATGGGTCCCACTGACAGGTCGTGAGACCTTCCTGGGGGAGGACGTTTTTTTTTTTTTTTTTATTTTTTTTTTTTTCTCTTTTTTTTTTTTAATAATAATAATAAAAATAATAGAATAATAAAATAATAATTAAAAATAATAATAATAATAATAATAATAATAATAATAATAATAATAATAATAAATAAATAATAATAATAATAATAATAATAATAATAATAATAATAATAATAATAATAATAATAATAATAATAATAATAATAATAATATTTTTCCTGGTTGCGTATGGGAATATTAGAAAATATAAATTTATCATTTTTAAATTATGATATAATAAATTATAAAATACCTGAAGGAAAGATATAATTAAAAAATAAGAATCTATAATTTAAGCAAATTATTTAAAAACTTAAAGTTATAACAACAACAAAAACAACTTTATTAAAAACAAATACATATGCTACAAAAGAGTAAGGAAAAGTTTCCGAATCATAGAATAAAGTAATATTCTTTTCCAAACTTTGAATAAAATCCCATCCCTCAGATTTACCACAAAGATTATTTTAACGGTTGAGAAGGTACTTTAAGATTCCGTGAGATTCCCATTTCGAACCGGAATCACAGTGTTGGGCTTTGAATACAGAAGCCTCGTAAATGAGGTTTTCTTCGGTTTTCTCTATTGACACGGCATTGGTTTCTTAAATTCGTTAAAACGTTTTTTTTTTTCTTTTTTTAAGAATACTTCTATTATATTGAAACATTTTAATTGTTGTCTGTGCTTTTGGTTTTGAAGTTTTTTTTTGTTTGTTTTTTTTCGTTATTATTCTTTATGCTCATCTGGTTTTTATTGCTCTTATTTTTGTTCCTGTTGTTATTTATTCGATACTTATTTAAAACATTTTGTAAATTTTATGTCATTTACATTTTTACTTTTGAAGAAAAAAAAGTGGATTTAAAGATTTGAAATCATGATAAAAATTATCGAAAAAGTTTTTTTCATTTCGGTCTTCCAATAACAAACTTGGGTGCATAATTCACATTCGAAAACACACACACACGTGCATATATTATATAATTATAATTATAATATATATTATTAATATATATATATATATAATATATATATATAATAATATATATACATATATATAATTATTAATATATAATATATATAAATATATATATATATATATATATATATATATAATATATATATATATATAATAATATATTATAAATATAATATATATATTGTTCATAGCGAGGATAACCAAACTAAAAACAGATTGACATGGACTGAGTATTGAAAGTTTGTTTAAGACCAGATTGCGCAGGTACAGGAAGTTAAGGAAAAGCCCCGTATCGGTATGTATAAGATTTGATTAAGATTTTATTTAAAGGTTGTTATTTTGTTTACAAGTGAAACTAATAAGTGTTATTTTTATTTCTAGGGGAACTAATGTGGGGGCGATATGTAATTCGAGCCTGAAAAGTTAAGATATAGTTGAGACGATGTTTCGTGTCTCCCAAGTGCATCATCCAGAGTTAATGATAGCTATTGGAGTTAAGAACAAAAGTGTAACATTGAAAGCCACCGACAGATTTGCTCAGGAACATCTTGATTCTAAAAACGATAGAACTGTACCGGCTTGAATGTGTCAGAGGTTGCCATGGTTAAACCGGCATTGTCAAAAAAAGCCGTATAAAAGTTTGTAGTTGCAGAAGTGTTTTATTTGGGGTAAAGGTATATTTTAGATTTTATACGTCACTTATATGTTAGTTTAAGGTTACTATCGAAACTGTTATAGCGTTGTTTCGACTCGTAAAGCCAGGAATTGATGTCAACCTATTATTAATTAAGCAAAATTGTGGAATGTATTTTCCTGATTGTATTTATATAATGTGTCTGAAAGTTTCGCATTTTTTAGTTAATAATGTTATTGTCTATGAAAATTTAAATTACTGTTTAAGAAACTGTATAGTATAAACCGTCTAAAAGTTATCGAATTGAATGAGTTATTAATTTTCTGGCTTGCCCATATATCTCGTTTTGTGAATATGTACTTTCTCCGATTTACTATGTTACTGTTTATGCGAAATTTACATTACTGTTGTGTTTGTAAGGCCACGAATTGATGCTAACCGGTTTAAACTGTTTATTGAGTTTGCAATGGATATTATATTTTGATTTGTATATATTACTGATTTGTGAAATTTTGAATTGTTACGGTAGAGACTGTGATTTGTACCTTCAAATGAAAAGCAACAGCTTGTGTTACTGTTTATGAAAAGAGAAAGTTTAAATTGTTTAGAATAAATTAAGCTTCTTCATTTAAATAAAAATATACCCTCCGCGTATCAGCACAAACATAAGAAAGGTTACTGTTATATGTAAAGAATTGCCATTTCCGTTGAAAAGTAGTAAGTTATTGTTTTTTTAAAAAGATATAAAGTTGAATAAAAGATACAGTTGATAAAGAACGTTGAACGAATATGGCGGCTCCGAGTGTCGTGCTGACGACCCAATATTATTACTATGTTTGATATATTATTATTATGATATGATTTTATTTATGTTTATTATGTTATTTATTATTTTGTTTTATTGGTATGTTGTGTGAATGCGCGCGCCTCAAAAGTGTGTACATATTAAGATAGGTTTATTTTTTTATTATTATGCATTTAGGTTATTTTATTACATATCTTATATTATTTTCTAGAATTATTATAGTTTTATATTTTATTTTATTAACAAATTTTCTGTTATTTTAGGATTGCTTTTTTGCAAGCGGGAGAAAAAGGGGAAAACAAGAATTAACTGAGGAAGAAAGTTAACAGCAGAATGAAGGAAAGAAAGAAAGAGTGACAGACAGAATGGAAATTACAGGAAAAGTTATAGAGTAGGTTGTTTAAAAATTTTTTTTGTGTTTCTTGTTAAGTTTGGTACCCAAACTTGGGTAGGGATGTCATAGCGAGGATTAACCAACTAAAGATCAGATGCAACATTCATCATTTCATATTTGTTTCTTTATACCAAGTAATTGCGCTAACATTCTTCTAAGATTTTTTCTCGCCTTCATTAAATTTGATTTTGATGTACCAATCGATATTCCGATATTCCTAATATTTTCGAAATTTCTTCATGCGTAGGAATAATGTGGGGGCGATAAGTTAATTCGAGCCTGAAAAGTTAAGATATAGTTGAGACGATGTTTCGTGTCTCCCAAGTGCATCATCCAGAGTTAATGATAGCTATTGGAGTTAAGAACAAAGGTGTAACATTGAAAGCCACGACAGATTTGCTCAGGGAACTTCTTGATTTAAAAAACGATAGTAACTTGTACGGCTTGAAGTGTCAGATGGTTGCCATGGTTACGGCATTTTGTCAAAAAAAGCCGTATAAAAGTTTGTAGTTGCAGAAGGTGTTTTATTTTGGTAAAAGGTATTTTTAGATTTTATACGTCATATATGTTAGCTTTAAGGTTACTACTGAAAAACTGTTATAGCGTATGTTCGACTCGTAAAGCCATGAATTGATGCCAACCGATTTATTTGTTTATTGAATTGAATATTGTATGTCCTGATTTGTATTTATTATTGTTTTATGAACTGCTACTGGTTACTTGTGTTATTGTCTATGAAAATTTAAATTACTGTTTAAGAAACTGTTATAAGTATAAACCGGTCAAAAACTGTTTATCGACTTATCGAATGAGTGTTATATTTTCTGGCTTGCATATATCGCTGTTTTGTGAACTGTTACTGGTTCCCTGATTTACTGATGTTACTGTTTATGGAAATTTACATTACTGTTGTGTTTGTAAGGCCACGAATTGATGCTAACCGGTTTAAACTGTTTATTGAGTTTGCAATGGATATTATATTTTTGATTTGTATATATTACTGATTTGTGAAATTTTGACTTGATAGAGACTGTTATTATGTACCTTCAAATGATAAAGCAACAGCTTGTGTTACTGTTTTATGAAAAGAGAAAGTTTAAATTGTTTATGGAATAAATTAAGAAAATCCCGAACTATTTTATATACCTCCGCGTATCAGCACAACATAAGAAAGGTTACTGTTATATGTATAAGAATTACCAACCCCATGGAAAAATTATAAGTTGAATAAGATACAGTTTATTAAAGAGACTTTGAAACGGTAATAATATATATATATATATATATATATATATATATATTATAATATAAGATATATAATATATTATATATAATATATATATATATATAGTATTATATATATATGTATAGGATAAAACTTAAGATTCTTTCTGACCTATCGATATTTATCATACTTAAGTTACAAATATCGAGGAAGCCCATTTGGGAATAAACTAGATTTTTTAAACATGCGTGAGAGAGTCTCAGGAAAATTTGGAAAATATTAAAGTAAAAAAACTATAATTAAAGAAATGTAAAATTTATAATTAGAAGGCCTGAAGTATACACAATTTGTTTCTATTTTTTAAAAATTTTTCTTAGAAACAAAGTGAAAATGATTATTTTATTTATAGTAGTTGTTGGCCGACGCACCGGGTCGGGCGGTGCCGGTGCGGTGCGTTGGTGCGCTCATTTTGTCGGTGCGGTGCGGTGCGCATCGAAAAAGAGATGACCTTTGGTGCGGTGCGGTGCGGTGCGGTGCGGAAGAAAAAATAAAATCCGTTGCAGGCTCGGAGCACGAGAAAAATGTATGTGTGCGGTGCGGTCGTGCCTGTCGGCCCGTGACCACCCACCGCACCAGCTCCCGAAAAATCGTGAAAAGAAAAAAAAATGAAAAGAAAGGCATGGGGTAATTTGTTTTCTGATTAACATAATTAACAGCCTATTTTTGATTTATCACGCACTTTAAGATTTTTTCCTAAGTTTAATAGGGCAATGATTTACGATACTATGGGAGCTTTAAAATCTGATCTCCAGTCTGGGTTATTCTTTAGTAATGTAAAAATATATTTATTTTTAGGCCAAAAAAATCAGAAATATTTCAGTTCTCATGCTAAATAATTTTTTAATTAACTTTGCAGCCCAGCCGAAATCTATGAAAATATACTTACTCCCATCTCGAAATAAAATTTATTAAGTGATTCAGTGAAGGAAGATGTGGCAGCATAAGCATTCCTGTTTATAAAGTTTTTGTAAATTGTTTTTAAATTTTTGATTTTCTTCGTGAATATCAACACTGATTTTTCAAGTTTTTATTTTATATAACTAAATATCTTACGTTGTATTCTCCAGTTTCATTGTTTCAATATGATGCTCTACACCAATTTTTTTCTGACATTATTTTGCCCATGTAAATTTAAAATGATGAAATCTCAATAGTTTAATAATTTTTAAATTGTTTGAAATCTAGGAAGGAATATACATTAAATTAATTTACCTTTGTAAGTAATTTTTCTTTGTTAATTTTCTGCTTAGTAAATGTTTTGTTTTTATATAGCAAAGAGCTACAACATATTTATGAAAACAAAGTCCGATTTTCTTTTTGATTATGTTTAGAATAGTGTACCAAAGCCGTCTATAATATTTTTAATTAATAATAAGTATGTTAAAGCAGTACAAACAGTAAAAACGAAGGGGGTTAGGAGAGTGGACCCCCCTGGTGGCGTTGTTGTTAGCTGCTTACTGCCTTATTGCTTTATGATCCACTTAAAATCATGTTTTTCGTGGAAATTGACAACTTTTTTTCTAGAAACAATGTTTTTCAAAATAAAAGTTTTCAAAAAACAAAAATGTCTTTTCAAAAAACAAAAATGTTTTTCATTCAAAGAAAATGGTTTTTCAAAACAAAATGTTTTATTTGAAACAAAAATGTTTTTCCAAAAACAAAAATGTATTTAATACATGAAAAAATGTAAATCTTATCCATCCTTATGAAAACTTTACTTTAACTTTCAACTTTTTATCATATAACGTTTTAACCCTTAACTTGGATAATGAAACAGGCTTTTCCTATGATAAAAGACCTGATTGAAAATAAATAAAAAATAAAAAACATGTAAGACTGTGTGTATACGAAACTACTAAAAAAGTATTTAACCTCTTCTTCTTTCTTTCTTCTTTCTTCTTCTATCTTCTTCTTCTTCTTCTTCTTCTTCTTCTTCTTCTTCTTCTTCTTCTTCTTTTTCTTTCTTTTCTTCTCTCTTCTTCTTCTTCTTCTTCTTCCTTCTTCTTCTTCTTCTTCTTCTCTTCTTTTGCTTCTTCTTCTCTTTCTTCTTCTTCTCTTCTTCTTACATTCTTCTTCTTCTTACTCCTCCTCCTCCTTCTTTTTTCCTGTAACAAAGATGAGTCATCAAAAGCTGAGACATCTAAAACAGAGTCATCAAAGTTGAGACACAAAGTTACGACATCAAAGCGGAGTATCAAAGTTGAGGCATTCAAGCTGAGTATCAAGCTTGATCTGGTATCAAAGTGAGCATAAAGAGTGAGCATCATAGCTGAGGTATCAAAGTTTGAAGTATCAAAGGGAGCATCAAAAGTATTGGGCTGTGTGTTGTTGTGTGTGTGTCGTGTGTAGGTGTGTTGAGTGTAGGTGTAGGTTGTGAGTATCGGTGTGTGTGTTGTGTTGGTGTTGTTGTGTGTGTGTGTGTGTATGGGTGTGTAGTGTAGGTGTAGGTTTAGTAGTGTAAGTTAGGATAGTTAACATTACAGGAACTTCAAAATTAGGGAAGATACCTACATACCTCATTCTAGACAGTTCTCCTACAACGCGTATTGCGTTTAGATACCTACATGTGACTCACTTAATCTCACTAATCCTCACGCAACTTTTATGCCAAGCGTCAATTTCAGGTTCTTGATACCGATCAAGCCGTAAATCTCAGGCCAAGACGAAATATCAAGGTTAAACATCAAAAAGAACGCTAAGCCTACCTACAAGGAGTATAACAGGAGGTCAAATTGCAGAGGGATACACTCGGGGCGCACCCTTCTCACGTAGGGGTGCTAAGAAGCGGATAATTTATATATATATATATATATATTATATATATATATATATATATATATATAGAAATATATTATATATAATATATATATACTAATATTATATATATTATATTAGGTATAGTTAATATATATATATATAATATACTATTATATATATATGATAGTTATATAATATTATTATATTATACACTTATCCCAGAGACCATAATTGGCTACGGATTCTACATGGTTCGAAATGAATAGTCAGAAAAAAAATAGTGAGATATAGAAAATCAGACGCAAAAGCGAAAAGATGATGTTGACGCGGTGCGAGGCGTGCGGTGCGCCAGCGGCTCGCGAGTTTTGATCCAGCCGTCGTTCACCCGGGAAAACAGCTCTACCACCGAAAACATATAATTGGCACCCTTAAAACGTCGTTAATACGCCAAAATAACCGATGATGGCAAAAATGTTGCAATGTTGCACAAGTTGCAACAGTTGTTTGCAACATTCAACATTGCATGCACACATTGTCAATGTTGGATTGCAATCGCCTCAAGTGGGTAGGTATATAAATACTAACTCTTGTTAGAGTGAATCGATACCGTCGTAAACCACAGGAATCGATTCAGCCCAAGTGTCGATTATGTTACTAATCGATGCTAATATCGAATATGTTCTGTCACATACGAATATATCGTACTAGAAGGGTTAGAAAAGGGCTGTGGAGGTAATAACTCGAGAAGGACCAAACCTCAGCATATTCTAATAGATACACCAATCGGACTCCACCGTACTTAGAACCTAGGGAGTAGACACCATTATTAGCCGTGTTCTACGACGTAGGAGATATGTCAAGCTAGAAAAGGCTAGAAAAAGGGGGGTAGGTACTAACTCATAGAAGGAAGGCATGACTAGAATCTTTAATATACACAATCGACTCCCCGTACCCTATAACCTACGGGTAGGCACTAATACCGGTGTATTCTATGATAGGTTATGTCATGCTAGAAAGGCTAGAAAAGGGGATGGAGTAATAACTCATAGACAGGAAGCATCTAGTCACTTCTAAATACACCAATCGGTCCTTCTTATCAATTAACCTACGAGTAGACCACTAGATCCGGTGACTATTCTGAAGATAGGTGGATAAGCATTACGTGCTAGAACTAAATATAGACATATTAGATATCAGAAATAGTAGAATATAGAATATTCAAATATAAATACTAATAGAATATAGATAGAGATATAGGAACATATATCTTTTCTCAATAGGCGCATCCTTGAAGTCTCTCGTTCGTTCGCATTCTTATCAGTTTGTAGTTTTGCGTTAGATAACTCTCATCCACAATTCTCGTGTATACATTACTATATACTATATATAATATTAAACTATATATAATATACTACTATAATATATACTATATATTATATATATATATATTATATATATATAAGTATATATATATATATATATAATATATATATATATATTATATTATATATATATTATTATATATAATATATATATATATTACTATAATATATATAAATTCACTTTCTTTCCTAAATTTTAAAAAATAATGTTCTCTTTGAACAGCCCAATACCATATGAAATAAATTTATTCAAACAATTGTTCTTAAAATAACTTCATCAATAAAATCCATATTTAATCCATAGCATAAGATCCGAGTTATTATTATATAAAAGAAAATACGCTCTCATATTCACTTTACTAGAGCAAGCCTTAATTATGCAAGCGCATTTGCAAATTTTTAGGCATAAATGATTGCTCTTTTAACTGGTTAAACTTTGATTCCCGCATTTTCAATTATCCACTCTAAATGCCTTATGGAATATCTACCTTGTTAATTTTCTAGAGTGATTTTTAGGATTGAATGTTACTCTTTAGTGTAAGATTTTAATTGGTTATAATTTTCAACGCTTTTTTGCATGCTCCAATTTTTCCACATTATCTGTCAAATTTGACTTTCTTTACTTCATCTACATATACTACAACAGAGATCCTGAAACTTGCTGAACTCATCTTCCACTCCGACCCAGACTTTCCTGTTGATATGGGTTATTCATTTAAGTTCCTAGTTCACAAAGAAGCACTCCTAGCTTTTAATTTCAGATCTTCAGTTCTGAGAAAGGTTCTGAACAAAGATGGACAAAAATATTTTATTCTCAGTTAACATTCTTTCCTTCTTATCATGGAATTTTTTGTCATGGCTAAAAATTTCCCCTTCTCCATAAAATTTTTCCTTCAGTCAAGCTTCTGATTGAATTTTTGTATGTAAAAGTGTGGGATGTTTTAAATAGTTTTCGAGAGTTCGTTTTTCCCACTGACTTCGGAGAGAGGAAAGTTCAGGAGTCGCACCCATCATATACTACTATTAATCTTTTAGTTGCAGAGCATTAGACTTAAGACATGTACTTCCCCATCTTGTCTCGACCTAAGATTGCCACTTTTCCACTTGAACTTTAGAACTTCCATTAATTTGAGATACGTGCTGCTTTTGCTATTGTCTCGCCTTGCTTATAAAGATTTGCTTGCTCAGAGTTATGTGGAGGACCATCACGCATTCAACTGTCAAAGTATGAGCTCCACATCTCATTGTGTGCAATGTTAACGTCATCGCGAACCATAAGTCTTTTTTCCATTGATGTTATCGTTCCTTCTGAAAATAACTATATTCTTCATATTTTGGCATCAATTAAAATCAGTATCACGTTACCGAGCTTCCCTGTTACTCAATCCTCATCGTCTTATTTAATTTTTCAAATCGTTACTGATCATGTTGATGCCGTTATCCGCTAAACTGAAGCTAATTTTATCCTCTGTTATTCGAGTCTTCTTAAACGTCAGTAACAAATTCTTGATATATTCGCTAAAATGTTACGATTTGGTATCTTTCACTGCTAACGTTTTAAAATATGTTTTTATCTTCGTTCACAATATCTAAATTATTCGGCACAAATATTTTGCTTGCCCATGTTAAGCATCATTTTTAAATGCACCGAAGCATCCATTAGGGCAATTTTAAGCATAATTTTTGGCTTATCCGCTTCTTCTAGAACTATTTACAATATCTTCCTGTCTAAAGGGACTTCTAGTTTCGAAAGCATGTCTAGCCACACAGTGCTTTAATCTGGTTTGCAAAGAAAACTGACATGAAAATTTAACGCTCATTATAACTCAATTTATTTTGAATTTTTCACTGACAATAGACATCAAACAAGTTTTTGGCAACTGAAAAAGTTTCCCCTTTAGTCTGAGTTTTTGAAATTAAAGGTTTATCCTGATTACCTTTTTCTTCACCTTTCTTTAACAATTGCAGCAAGTTCTGAATGAGAAGCGTTTAATTTAGCATTAATTAAAGATCCAGGATATGTATCCGTGATCACCATGAGTTGAGAGCCGGTGTCGTGGGCGGTAAACTATCATGACTGATCGAACTACAGTTTCCTTGGGTTTATTCTCGGGAGTGATGTGTTGACTTTAGTTACTCTTAGTTAATGAAAAACTGTTTATTCGATAAGTTAGGTACGTTAGTAAATTAATACTTTGACAGGTGGAACATTAACACTGATTTGTTAGAGAAATGATGAGTTTTGTAAAGTATTACTGTGACTGATGATGATTGTTAGAAACGTGAGCTAGGTAATTTTTGAGTAGTCGTTAGGTTTGCCCAGAGAACTTTTGCCTAATCGTCTACGTTATATTCATAGTTCAATATGTTAATTACCTCGAAACGGTTACACTTTGGTATGAAGATGTGGTCAATCATCACGTCAAGAGGCCGGTATACTTGAATAGATTGGTCACTTTGTTAAGGACATTTGTTAGATTTAATAACGGTTTTACCGCTGCTGATATGCGGGAAAGTCGGGACTAACATATCGAGATATTGTGATGACCTTTAGCTACTTACCTTTGTTAAGAGAATTCAGGATGTTAGCGGAATCTATTCATACGCGAGGTATGTTAGTTTTGCATTTGTAAATTACTTATTTCTTAGTTAGTTATGATTATGTTAGGCTATTGAAGCTAAAAACTTTGGTTTGGGAGATGGAATGGGTAGGGGCACTGCAGGCATGGGTGGTTTGATTTACTGATACTGAGTTACTGCTTTAAAATCATAAACTTCGCATTTACGTCATATTTTTATTCAAGAACTATTTTTTATTTATGTCAGGATAAATTTTTTATTTTATTTTATTTTGGTTAAAACTTTATGCTTGGCATTTATTCGCCTGGTATTATATATTTAGACCGAGTTATGATTGAATTTTTGTTAAATATATACGAAGTTGATGTAAAAATTTGTTACGTTAGCTTTATATTCTTTGTCAGTTTATAATTAGACAGGTTATGTTAAATTTTTTGGTTAATGTACGACGATGTTAATATAAATTAACATTGTATGTTAGAGATATGCTTGAAAAAAGTTTGAATCGGTTACGTTTTGCATGCAATTTTAGGTACTTTACTGTCGTTAAGTGGGAAAGTTTGTTAATGTTAGTAATTTATTCGTACGTGTGATTAGGTTTGTCGCTGTCCATTATATTCTAGTTCAGGTATGTTATGTTCGCTTTATAATGTAAAAACGTCGTTACCGTTAGCACTAATATCTCGAAGGTTAGTATAAAAAGACTATTTTTGTGTTTATGTATCCGAATGATACTCGAAAATTGACATGAATACAATAGTCAATAGATCAAAGTCATGCTGGATGCGGGAGGTGTTCGATGGTTTGATTTTACTGATTTACTTAATTTACTCTTAAAATCAGAAAACTTTTACGTTTACTGGATTTTTATTCAAGAGAACCTATTTTTGTTATGCAGGAAAACTTTTTGTTCTATTTTATGTTTATTTTGTATAAACTCACAGTATTCGTTGAGAAATGATACATTTAGACGACGTATGATGAATTTTTGTTAATACGATACGACAGTTGATGTAAAAAATTAAATTGTACGTTGCTATATATTCGTGTCAGTATGATGATTAGGACAGGCGGTTATGTATTTTTTTTTATAATATTACAGCTTAATGTAAACATTAACATTGGTATGTAGAGATACGCTTAAAAAAGTGTGAATAGTTACGTTTTGTACGAAGTGTTAAGTACTTTACTGTTGTTAATGCATTATTATTATATTGTTATTAATTATTGTTATATATTTTATCTATATTAATATTATATTATTATTATTATTATTGATTATTATATTATTATTATATTATTATATATTATTATATATCTATTATTATTATATTATTATAGTTATTTATTATTAGTATTATTATTATTAATTACTAATTATCATAATATTATTATTAATTCATTTATTATTATTATTATTTATGATTATTTTTCTTATATACATTTATTATTATTATTATTCTTATTATTATTATTATAATATTATTATTATTCTTATTTTATTATTATTATTATTATTATTGATTACTACCTTTTTTTTTTTTTTTTTTTGTCTAAGTTCATTCACGTCAATGCTGTATTGGTCTCCTGTATACACATATTACATATGAACCTGTTTTTGTTATTGTTTGTTGATGTTGTCTAACGAAATATACCCATTTTCGAACTGATTATGCGTTCGTTCTGTGCGTACGATATCCTTGTTTACCTTTCTTCGATTGGTTGAAAAAAGAATCTCATTACCTTTAAGGTTGTTTATCACTCCAATTTTCAATCAGTTAGGATATCTTTTCGCTAGTGCTTGATACGATGACATCCTCCCCGCATCTCTACGCTTTTGTGTTTGATATCTTCACGAAGAGTTTCGTATTCCCAACGATTGTCATTTATATTTATCGTTAAACCGATGGCCACCGCTACATTCCTGTATTCCTGCCAGAGGATCAAATAATAGACCCTTATTCATTGTGTTGATGGATTCATTCAGATTAATCGACATCGCAGCGCATGGGTAGGAGGATAGGTGTGTTTATCCGATGGATACGACGCGTAGTGAAATATCTAACTGGAAAAACAGCGTAAGTGGTTCTAATAGAATGGACGTTGTGTTCTCGTCGTGTGACGATATTAAAACCCTGATGTACGCAACATTGCAGCGACCATCGATCGTGTGCCTTCATGCTACGTGATAGTTTTCAGTTTCGCAACACTGAATAATATTACGCTGCTTAAATAAAAACGAGCATTAACATCGCCACTTAACGATGTTGACATACTTGAAGGCTTAATACTTATAGCACATGGTGTAATCTATATTTACGCAAAATTGTGTTCCCAATATGCAAGTATACAAGAGGCGTTAATAACTATCAGCTTGGATGAGTTACTTAAACTGTTGTATGGAGAAGATGCTGCTGAATCACATACGCGAAAAATGTCTTAGATGTTGCGAAGCATTTAACTTACTTCTCTTCAGAAGGGTGTTGAATCTTTAGAGAGAAATATAGAACTTACCAACTTGAATCCTATATTCTCTGATTAGATGAATTAAAATTTAAATAAACTTATTTTTTTATGTATTTATATTTTTTATGTATTTATATAACGCTCTTTCCAAAAAATTATATGCTATAAAAATGAAATTTGTTTTACTTCCCTCGTATGTCGATTTATTGACTAAGTTTTTAATGATAGCTGTTTATTCGTCTGGTTGTTGTGTTGTTAAGTATTTATGTTCATAGTTAGCTTTACAGAGGGTAAGACTTTACTTTGTTGTCTTTACTCGTTATGTATTATGATGGTTAGGTAATGTAATGACAAAAATTTGATTATTACCCTGTTAATGTAAATTAACATTTATGTTGGTGATATGTGATAAAGTGCCGGACAGCGATTATGTTTTTGTAGATAATGTTAGCTACTTTTTCGTTGATAAGTAGGAATCCTTTTTAATGTTAGCAGTTTATCTTTGCCTAAGATGTGTTAGGTTTGTCGTTGTACTATATATTCTTAGTTCGGGTAATGTTATGTTGGCTTTATTAATGTGAAAACCTTTGCTAGGTACATAACTTTCGCTGCTCTTAATGATAATTACACAAGTTATGGTAAATTTTTAGTTAAACTATACCGGTAATGTAAAATTAACTGTATCGTTAGAGATCATGCTTCTACAAGGTGTGATTAGTTACCGTCTTCGTATGAAATTGTTATCCATTTACTGTTCGTTAAGTGTGGGACTTTGTTAAACATTAAACCGTTTATTCTTGTTAAGAATGTCAGATTTGTCGTTGACTGCATCTCATAGTTTCATAGTTCAATGAATGCCCGTATGTTAGCTATATTTAATGTAGAAAACTTTGTTACCTCAACATATATTGATTGATATTTTATAAAAAGAACTTATTTATATGTCTCAATGTTATCCATAGCTGCATACTCGAAAATGTGCACTTAAACCAATAGCATCAATAGATCATAGATCAAATATATCAATAATCAATAGATCAATAGATCAAGGGATGACAAGAGAGGGTGCAGGACTGCGTGGCATTGATTGATGATTATCACTGCTTCTAGGGAATGTAAAGCATGACAATTTTACTAAAAAAATATGACTTGAATCATAGATCAATAGATCAATAGATTAAAAGATCAATAGATCATGGTTGGACAGAGGTGTAGGTTGGGTGACGTCTTTACGCCTTTAGGGATATGTAAAACATGACAATTTTCATAAAAATATGACTTGCATCAATATATCAACTAATTCAATAGATCAATAATCAAATAGATCAATGATACAAAGCGAGGAGGGTGGTTGGTGGCATTTATTTACTATTTACTGCTTTAAGGTATGTTAAAAAATGCCATTTTATCTAAAAAAAATATGACTTACATCCAATAACAATAGGATCAATAATCAATAGATCACGAAGGCTAGGAAGGGCCAGTTCCTGGTTTGACTGATTTACTGAATTTACTGCTTTAGGGCTAATGAAACAAATTTAAATTTGTAAGTTTCAAACATAAAAAGAATAAGAAATTTTATTTATTATTTATTATTTATTTATTTATTTATTTTTTATTGATATTTTTTCTTTGATGGATTCTGAACACATATTTCCGAAATCTACAGGACCAATACATATATAAGACACCAATATTGTTGTTTACTCACGATAATGTTCTATTACACTCGCACAGCACACGGCTCAGCACCGGAGCGAAGCCAACTCCACAGATCCAAAGGCCAACTCTTTCTAAAAATTCAACTCTAATTCCTCTCACCAAATTTCAGCCTTCTACGAACATTTCGATTATTTTAAAGGGGGTGGGTCCCCTTCGGGGACCCATGGGACGTAACCTCGTCTACGGAGAGGGTACCTCACATCTAACACCCCTCCAAACTTGCTAGCCCGATTACATAACTCTAACCTCTATAAGAATATATCGGACTCAGACGACTGAACCGGAGCCGAAGCCGGCAGCCTAATGTTCATTTTCATAATAATATACATAATAATAATTAATAATCATAATAATTTAATAATAATAATAATAATAATATAAGAATTAATAATAATAATATATAAAATAATAAATTAATAAATAATATAATAATACATAATACATCAAGAAAAAACAACATTCAGAGGCTGAGTCAGAACCGGTCGGAGTCAAGCCCGAAAAGCTGGATGCGTTCGGAAGCGGAGCGGAGCGAGCCGATGCCGAGTAAGCCGGAGTCGGAGATCGAAGAAGTCGGGAGCGAGCCGAAGGAGCGGAAGTCGGAATGTGCGTAAAAAAACGAATTCCTTGTCAGAAATCGTTTATCGATACTCAGATCGATTCCCTTTCAGGGAATCGTTCTTCGACGTTAATAATAATATTAATAATAATAATAATAATCAAATAATCAATAATAATGTAATAATAAATAATTAATAATAATAATAATAAATAATAATAATTAATAATAATACATAATAATAATAATTAATAAAATAATAATAATATAAAAAATGTCGTGTGTGTGTGATGTGGTCAGTGTGCGGCGCGCCATATCGCGCTCACCGCGCTTTCGCACACCATGGGCATTGCGTCCCACCCTCGTCTTAATGAGTCCTTAATCTCCCGCTCAGGAAGCCAAGCAACAGGACTAAGCAACATTTTGAGCTTACGCTCTCGGGGAGAGGGTACCCTCATACATCTTAGAGCAAGATTCCAAACCGGTGTGCACCGCACTTATGTGTGCCGCCGAAGAATCACTGGTCAGGAGTGCCGCAGTCATATTTTAATCTTAATCTGTTACATCTTTAACTTTTAATGAATATTAACGTTTTCACATATAATTACGCAAAATTCTTTAAGATAGCTTTAACCTCCCACCAGTGAAAGTAATTTCTATACTATATTATATCATACTATATATAAATATATTATATATATAATATATATAATATATATACTATAATATACTATAATATATATATTATTATCATATAATATAATTATATATAAATATATATACTTATATATATATTACTTATATAAAAAAGTTTCTTTTTTGCCTTGCCGGGTCCTCTGTGGCCAGGCAGTAAGAAACGTAAGTGTTCCCAAATGTCTCTATGACCTCTATAAGTCTATGAGTCTATGTCTATTTTTAATTGTAATTTTTGGGATAATTTTCTTTCATTTCTAAAATTTTGCAATTTTTGGGATAATTTTCTTTCATTTTTAAAATTTTGTAATTTTTGGAATAATTTTCTTTCATTTCTAATATTTTGTAATTTTTGGGATAACTTTCTTTCATTACTAAAATTTTGTAATTTTGGGTATAATTTTCTTTCATTCGTAAAATGTAATTTTTGCTTAGTGTGTGGTGAAACGCTAAGCCATGGTACCCAGCAAACTTAAGACATCTTGCTACGAAGCACCCAGGTGTATCCCAGAAACCGGCCTCATATTTTACAAGGCTATTAGAAAATCATGAAAAAGTTGGTAATAGAATGTTGAAGAGAGTTACCTCAAGTGACGCTTCTCTCGCAGCTTCATTTAAAGTGGCCGAACTGTTCTCCAAGAAAATGAAACCTCATACGCTGGAGGATAATATCATCTTTATCCCAGCGTGGCAAAATTGTCGTTGAAACCATACCAAAAATTTCAAAAGTTCCTCTCTCAAACAAATACTATTAGCCGAGTAGAATATCTGAAATGTCACTAAATATAAATGACACAAAGTCACAGATAAATATAAAAAACTCACCAAAAATTTGCTTTACAAATAGATAAAGTACTGATATTATTGCCAAGAATCAGCTTCTTGGATTCTGAAGATTTATTAACGGTAAATATATTGTGGAGCAGCTTTTGTTTTGCAAAGAGTTGGAAACAACTAGTACCGGCGCCGATAATTTCGCTTCCGTCTCTTCCTATCTCATAACCATGGTCTTTCATGAACGACTGTTGTGAAATAATTACTGATGTTGCACCATCAAGACATGGAAAGCATAAAGATTAATTGCCAAGCTTTACAGGAAAATGCTATCATTGAAAATAAATCACTGCTTCTACAGAGAAAGCACTAAGTAGGGAAAATTGGGGTGAGCTAGTTCGCTGAAGTTATAAATCACGTAGTGCTTGAAGATGATAAGAATTACATTAAATCCGCGACCTTTGAATGTGAAGATTCGTTGAAAAAATGTTGATGACAATGATCGCACCAATATCTCTCATTATTTATCTCGTGGTTAGAGTACCTGACCGCGTTCTTACACTCAAGAAGAACTAAAAAGTCTTTTTGTATGAGAAAGAGAAACATGATATGCATTTTCCTAGGTTGCTTCAAAATGATGATTGGTGTTTACAGCTGTCATATCTGTCAGATATATTTAGTAAACTAAATGTATTAAATACTTCATTACAGGGACGACAAGAAACAACAGTTTCTTCAACCAAGAATGAAAGGTTTCATGAGAAAGTTAGCTTCTTTGAAGTCTGCAATTGAGAAAAGGGATTTTTCAATTTTCCATCCCTTTTAAAAATTTTCGAAATTTTAAATCGGCGAGAAAGAGCTAAAGACCTCATTCTTGCAATCATTACAACAATTGCAAGCATGCAGTAATAAGTAATTCCTTCTCTTTCGTTTAAAATTTTGAGTGAATGATTTCCCCATTTTACACCCCATTGCTGAAGAACTAGATTCACCGCTGACTGAAAAGAAAACGATTTAAACTCTGCGCTGATTCCTTACTGAAAATAACTGAGAAGACTGATTATCAGCGGCCACTGCACTTTTGCCTCTCAGCCATATAAAGGATATCGCCTAAACTATGTTAGACAGTTGGCCACAAGTTTTCCTTTTGCATTTTCAACATCATACTTTTGTGAACAAGCTTTCTCTGCAATGGTCCCTATAAAATGCAAAACAAGAAATAAGCATGCTTGAAATCTTCAGGAAAAATATGCCTGTTGCGATTAATCAACATCAGACCTAACACATACAAATATTTGTGCTCCAAAGCATCAAACAAAATCCCATAATCGATTCTAAACGCACTCCAGCTCTCAAATTCAATAGTATGTTTATAATATTAATTAATTTAAAATCTAGTATTATTATTATTATTATTATTATTCATTATTAATTATTTTATTATTAATTATATATTCATATTATTTTTTATATATTATTATTATTTATTATTATTACTTATAATATATTATTATTATTATTATGATTATTTATGATAAATTATTATTACTTATAATTATTGTCTTATTATAATTATTATTATTCTAATTATTATTATTATTATTTATTATTATTCATTTTATTATTGATTATTATTATTTATTATATTATTATATATATTATTATTATTATTAATTATTAATTATTATTATATTATGATTATTATTACAATAAACAAAGTGTGCCTCAAAAAATTCCACAGCCTTAAAAGGGTGCCGTGAATTACAACATATATACATCCAAGAGACTTGAAAACTCGTCGTATCGAGCTTAATACCTCAATAGATTATATTCCAAGTTTCAGAACGATACCTCTTTCCTTCCATCGAAAAGGTGCAGGATACCCAAAACGTTAATCACACCTATATATATACTATATATATATAATATATTAATATAATATATAATATATAATATATTATATTATATATATTCTATATATAATATATATATATTATATTTTATATATATTATATATATATATATCTATATATATATAATATATAACGTTTTGCCACTGTTTCAGGAGAGAAACGTGAAAGGATTCTCTCGTGAACAGCGACAAAAACGGCTGCTAACACTAAAAATATAATAAAAATGATGAGGTATTTCCCTCAATAAACCAAAGATTCTGAAAATCTTCAGATTGAGTCGACGAACAGAAAAAGGAATATCGCACCAAAAAACAATTTGTAAAAATATTTTTATTGAAACTTTATTGACATTTGGAGTTGGTTATTGATAGCAAAATTCCATTTACAATTAATTGTATAATAAGACTTATCTACTCAAATTCTCAAATTCCAATTAGTTTGACAAATGGTCTTTGGCTTTGAAACGCAAAGAGCTCAACAGTTTATCTTCTAGAAGAAAAAAAGGAAAAATCTGATAAAACACACATAAAAATCACTCGAAATCATCGTTTAGAACTTAGGCAAATTCAGCACTAGTTTTTTTTGCAGTTCATATGAAAACAAGAAATTGCTGCAACTTATCAACACTATACATATAAAATCAATTATAAGATTTGTAATTGTTTATACCTTGTGTCTCCCGAATTTCTACCTTATGTTCTGTCAATCTACAAACTAAATTCATCGTCCCGTAATCTTCCTACTCAACTGACTCTCCTAAATTTACGACCACTTAAAACTCCAATTAGAACCATATTCTAATCTTCTTCGAGTTTCCTTTGAAATTATCATTCCTTGTATGATCTTCACGTTCACCACGTCAGTGGCTTCCTCTAATTTCAAAGATACAGCGGTGAACTGTCTTACCATTTTCTTCCAGAATTGACCTCAAGCATTTGTATTTACCAATTCCTGTTATTCCTGCATCTCTTCAGAGATTGAAACCCAACAGTCTAGGACCTTATTCCAAATTAAATCATCTCATTTATTCTGATAACTTTTCCTCCTCTGGTTCCTCCAATCACCTCCTTATCTCTTCTGTATCCTCTTCTATCTCTTTCAATCTTTCGATGAAAATATCCTCGGGCCAACGGGTAGAGAAACGTTTTGCACTTCGTACAGCTAACTGGTCCGACTTGAGGTACGTTACTTCTTTTGATTTAACTGAGAAAAAGACTACTGCTACCGTGGGAAGAGTCCCTCGGAATTGGGTGTGATCTCTCCGACACGAGCAGTATATTCCGCACTATCAGAATGATGATCTGAGAGAGGAGCATAAAAAGTTTAGCCAGTTAATGTGTGACTTGGAACCAATTGGGGAGTGCTTATGTTATGTTGTAAAGATCGGACTACTAGGTCGGTTTCTGTTGTTGAGAATGCTGAGTGTATGTAAGTTGTCTATTACACTGCACCCTCTCGTCTTTGAGTGTGTGTGTGAGGTTTGTGGGTTAGGTGTGTAGGTGTGTTATGGTTGAATGATGTTGAGCTGTTAAAGCCATGCTGGGTGGGTAGCATGCGAATCCCCGTCAAATATTTAAAACTGCTAATACATGCTAAGCGCAGAGGCTGAGAACGACTTGACGAACAGTGCTTGAAAAATAGCATTGAGGGACATAAATATCAACAAAATTGTGGTAGTTTCTGTTGACTTGTATTTTCTATTTTGAGTTGGATAAGTGAAATTTGTCGATCTTGCTCAGAGAGTTGTACTGTGAATATTGCTCGTGCTTTCGAACTACGATATTTCAATATTGTAAAAGTGTGATAAGACTATTGTTGATTGGATTTAAAGCTTTATTTGTTGTATAGATTAGAAATTCACAGAAGATAAGTCTTTGGGAGTATGGATATCCTGAATAAGTTCATTAGCGTATGTTGTTATTTAGTATAGTTGCCAGTTCTTTCTGTTTATTTATACACGTTGATGTTAATTGATAGTTGATGATTTTGTTGGCAATGGATATGATTTTGTGATGCAAGTACTCCTTCATAAGTGTCAGCACCATGTGGCAGAATACACGCTGTCCTGACTAGAGATTGAAGGTGCTGCATTTTCGCTTTTTGCAAATTGTATGCTACCCCTCATACTGTCAGATGTCCCTATTCAAAGAAGGGAGTATTATTATCATATTCAATCATCTCATCAATTACCATCACACTCATCGCTCACTACTGTATTACCATTATTAATTGTAGGTAATATATGCAATATTCCTGGAACTAATTAATATCATCATCATCATCACTATGAGTGGTAGACTCTTCTGAACAAAGTAGAAGCTTTTCTTCAATTGCCTAGGCCAAATTCGATCATTCTCAGTAGTTCTCTTCTTCGTAAAAATATATCGGCTGATCGTTTATTCACTCCTCTCACAATGTCCCAGAATATTGTTTTAACTACAACTGACTCAAATTCTTGCCAAGATTTCTCTATATTTTATTCCTACTGTGGGGTGGTACGGCAGAACCCCACAAAACCTCAAGATCGCCCCCCCAATCCGTAGCGTACCCCGGAAAAACTTCCAAGGCCGATAACTATAGATTGACACCAAACCATATATTTCCGATCAGGTATAACGAGCACCGCAGAGGAGGCGGGATGCGTAAGGAATATACAAGCTAGCACCTCAAGGGTTACTCCGATTACCAGGTAAGAAACCACAGGAGAATCGATACCCGCAACCACTCTAAGCTAAGGTCAGAAAAAGCCAATATTACTACCCAAGAGCCTAGAAAAACTAGCTGCTAGAAAACGAGCGTAGCTAGTAAAGTGTGCTAGAGAAAAAGATGCCAATGTCATGCATACTACTACGTTTGATTAACTGTAGTATGCCTACGTAGCGATATCTTCTTGGATGTAAAAGAAATTTTCAAGGAAACTGATTAGAAATTATGTACTAAGTTGGTAGGAGTACGATAATGCATAAGTTAAATTTGTTATTTAATCAATATGAATAATGTTTATGATGAAAATTTATATAAGGTATGACAAGAAAAGATGTGTACATCGACCTTAGGTATATAGTTCGGTAAGTGAGTCGATAAACTTATATGTTAGGTGACGATAGCGTATAGAGTTGTACCAAGACATCTTTGACAGAACATGGTCAGTTATGTAACTACTTTAGCATGATTACGTAGAATTTCATTTAACGTAAATGAAAGATCGTTCCAAGAAACCTCTCCACAATTTCCTTGCATCTTCTTCATTTACATCTTTTCATTTAAACATTGATTCTATATCTATCTCTGATCATACATATACATTACATTAATAGAAAGCAGAAATTCTCGTCTTCAGAATACCATATTGCATTGAAAATTTTTTATCGTATGTTTCGCGGAAAAATTTTCAAAGCAAGCACACAATTTATCAACATGTTTTAAGTGCTGGTCCCTAAGATGAGAACGCAAACTACAATTACTCTAATTAACGGAAAGAGTGAGTTCAAATCATAGTTAAAACAGACTTCAGAGTGAAGCAATACACTCGCAATCGATTACAGATTTTCAAAAAAGAAGGTTGAGTTAATTGAAGAACGTATTCACTGGATCTGACATTCCATGCTACAAGCTCCCAGCTAAATCTCAACAATTCTTTGAAACACACTTTCCTAAATTAGCAAACTATCGTAACTGTTCCATCCACCCTTGCCTTTTCGCACATTCGTGTGTCCTTTGTCCTTTTATTTCTGGGAAAGTTTTTCTATTAAATACACAATAGTAATTCTTACCCTTTGATAAGGGTTTAGGAATCGTTGTCCTTTTTCTACTGTGTTGATCACTTCAAAATAATAGAAACAGCAAATTTCAACAAACCTTCTTTGTTTTTGGCAGTTTGAACACTCTAATACTTCATTGCCTTCCTGCGCGCCATCACCTCGTAGTTGGCCAATCAGAATCATTGCTTATTTGCAAACCATGCCATATATTATCTCGCTAGAGATTCTCCTTTTGCGTTTTCCAACATAGAACAGTAAACTCCACAACCAAAAAAATGCTTCACAAACCTTCGCACAAAACATACGACTTTTCCTTCTCTACATATATATCCTCTTACTATTACTCCTTTCATTTGCTTTGATATCTACTTTATACTCTTATAAATTAAAATAAGAGACCAACTCATCAAAAAAATTTTGATAGTTTAAATCAATTTTGCTGGTCAACATCCCTTATACTACCGTATATGATACCCATACTACCTATATACCTATAGTATCCATATATATATAATATACTTATATATATATATATATATTATATATGATAATATATATATATGAATATATTATATATATATATTATAGTAGTATATAGTATATATATATATATATATTAGAATATAAACTATATATATATAGTATATATATATAATATATATATAATAATTATAATATATAATATATATAATGATAATAATATTAATATATTTATTATATAGTATATATCATACTATATATATATATATTATCATATAGTACTATACTATATTGTGTAGTACTAAACGCTATATATCTACATATATAGAAATGTATATGTGATGTATAATCTATATAAATATATAATATATATATAGATATAAATATAATATACGATAATATAGGAATAGTAATTATAAGTAGGATATATATATATAATAATAATAATTAAGTATATATAATGTATATATAGCTATATATATTTATATTTATATATACATACTATAATAAAACGTATAATCCTTAAATTAGATAATAATACTATATTATATAATCATATATATATATACTATATAATAATATATTCTATATTAATATATATATATATAATATATATATATTATATTATATATATATAGATATAGTATATAAACATATACTATAATACTATATTAGTATGTAATAGATATACAGTTATATAACATTTATATATATAATATAATAAATTATGTTATATATAATATATTTATATATATATAATATATTATAATATAATATATAGGGTTATTATTATAATTTATATATATATATATATATTAATATATTATATATAATATACATCATATATTATACTATATATATATATATATATATATATCATTATAATGTAAATTATATATATATAGATTGATAATAGTATATATATATATGTATATATATATATATATAATAATATATTATATATATATAGAAATATCTGAGATAATATATATATATTTAATAATATTATACATGATATTATACTGATAATACTCATAATATATATATATATATAGTAGATATATATATATATAATATATAAGAATATAGTATATATATATATATGAGAATAATATATAGATAATAATATTATATATACTATATATCAGAGGTGGGCGATCCGCAATTTAAGTCCGCAATCCGCCAATTCCGCAATTGCGGACTACCAAAAAGAAACTTGCGGAATTGCGACGATTGCGAGATAATTTAACAAAAGTTGCGAATTGCAGTTAGCGGAATGCCCGTAAATCATTCCGCACATTGCGGAATTGCGGATTCTCGATGCTGAATGTCTCTCTATATGTCAATTCCGACAATTCCGCAATTAGAGACTTACAAGCTAAGGTTTATTTGTTTCAATCCTTAATCTTTAAAACGATTATAATATTATATATGATATTCAAAATACATTTGGAAAATTTAGAACTAATTAATATTAATTTTGAAATGTTGGTTAGATAATATATATATATATATATATATATAATATAATATATTTGTTATATATAATAATATTAATAATCATAGTGTAACTGTATAATATTATATAAACATAATATATATATATAATTATATATATAATTATATATGAACTAAAAAATTATATTAACAAAATATAATATATATATAATATATATGTCATATATATATCGTGATTGTAGTATATATATATACATATATATATTAAGTATAGTATATAGGTATTATATATAATATATATAGGTATATATATAATATATAATATGCGGTGTAAATATATCGAATGTAATCATAAGAAACTTAGTTGTAATTTTCTATTACTATTTTAAAGAGAAATTTTATATATATATATATATATAATATAATATATAATATATATTATAGTATATATATATATAATTATATACTACTATATATAATATATTATAATATAATAATACTTTACTATAATATATTATATATATATATATAATATACTATATATTATATAATATAATAATAAATAATATATATATTATATTATATATATATATATATAATAT
>JABUQX010049326.1:30000-35000 GCA_015478945.1 Trachelipus rathkii | reverse complement strand
CGAGTTTCAAAAGGCACATGGTACGAAGCAGCAAGATATAAAAATTTTCCGATATGCCTTCTTTTTCTGGGAAGGCGCGGATCGACTAGTAGTAGAGGCTTCCTGGGACAGTGATCTAACGGCGACGCTGTGTCGAGGTCTCGAGACCTGGCTCGATGAAATTTTCTTCTGTCGCCATTTACAAATTTGTCGCAACAAGCAGTTGTGCCCATTTCGGCGTTCTTGACTTTGATTGGTTGCTTTTGTTACCAGGAATACCCAAGCAGAATGCCAGGTAGCCCCAGCAGGTGATCACCCTTCCTGTCCATTAAATAGTTATGAGTTTCAAAACAGTGATTTCAAGCAATGTATAAGAAAATTGTTCCGAGATGCCAATCTTTTTCTGGGAATGTGGATCGGACAAGTGACATAGCTTCCTGTACATTGTCTTAACGGCGACGCTGTGTCGATGGTTCGATATCTGGCGCAGTGAAATTTTTTTCCTCTTATTATTGCAAATTGCCGCAACACATGTTGTCCATTTTCGGGTGTTCCTGAATTTGCTTGGATACTCCGTAACCCAAAGAGCACCCAAGCGAAGTGACCATGTAGCCACAGCAGGCTGTTCCAACCACCCCTCCTGTTCGATTTAAATAAGTACCGAGTCAAAGCAGTGATATCGGAGCCAGTAAATTACAAAAAAGATCCGATATGCCTTCTTTTTCTGGAAAGGCGGATCGAACTAGTGGTAGAGCTTCCTGAACAGTCTAACGGCGACGCTGTGTCGATGGTTCGAGTCCTGGCGCGAGTGAATTTTTTCTTTCGTCTATTATTGCAAATTGTCGCAACAAGCATGTTTGCCCATTTCGGCATATCTTGACTTTGGTTGATACTCCTGTAACCCAGGAACATCCATGCAAGAATTCCATGTAGCCCCAGCAGGTTGTTCCAACCACCTTCCTGTCGATTTATGTGAATTTAAGTAAGTGTTCAGTTTCAAAGCAGTGATATCGGAACAGTAAATTAGAAAACTGTTTCTGATATGCCTTTCGTTTTCTGGGAGGTGGATCGACTAGTGGTAGAGCTTTTCTGTACATTGTCTTAACGGCGACGCTGTGGTCGATGGTTCGAATCCTGGCGCGAGTGAATTTTATTTGTCGTTATTATGCAAATTTGTCGCAACAAGCATGTTGTGCACATTTCGGGGTTTCTTGATTTGGTTGGTTGGTCCTGTAACCCAGGAACACCCAAGCAGAATGCCAAATAGCCCCAGCAGGTGTTCCAACCACCCTCCTGTCGATTTAAAAAGTACCGAGTTTCAAGCAGTGGGATCGGAGCAGAAGATTAGAAACTGTTCCGAGATGCCTTCTTTTCTGGGGAGGGAATTATTAAATTAATATTAAATTCATTTTTTAAAAAAAAAAAATTTATAACATCCAGAGAATCTATAAAAACTAATTCTAAATGTTAAATTCGTGACATCACCTATTAAATTATGCTATCGCTTATTAGCTTATTATTCATTTGAATTTGCTTTTCCACGTGGTATGGCTTGAGAGGTATGACGTATGATCATCTATGACGTTGAGGATATTTATTGGCTATTTCAAAAAGATTTTCCGCCTCTCCTCCCTGAAGATTGTTTCTTTATGTAAGACTAGCATAAAATTATATATATATATATATATATATAATATATATATAGATATAATATATAATATATATATAATAATATATAATATTATATGTATATATATATTATATCTCGAATGTAGAGAATATATATATATAATTGTAGAATTGGAAATCATTGTATGCAAAATATATATATATAATATATATATATATATATATATATATATATATATATCTAATATAATATATAATATATATAATATATATAAATAATACTATATAATATATATATATTCCCACGCACGTAAATAATTATTTTATTTAGACTTCGGCTCAGGTTTCTACATTTAAAAATTGATGAGCACTTCTTTTGGTAATATATTTTCACCTAAAAATATTTCTTGAAAAAAAATTTATACCCAAAATCTAACTCCGGTCCGCTAAGGTTTCTGCACTATTTTAACAAATTGTTCAGCACTTCTTCTGGGTAATAATTTTTCAAATTAAGAAAAATATTTTCCGAAAAAATTCATACTCCGGCTCCCACCTCGACTCCGGATCCGGATCCGCTAAGGAATTTGCACTATTTGAAATTATTCAGCACGTCTTCTGACAATAAAATTTTTCACCTAAAAATAGTTATGAAAAATTCAACCTAGGATCCAGGTCGACTCGGCTTTCAGATCCGGGCTCCGGAATCCAATAAGGTTACTTTACTATTTGATAATTGTCAAGTAAGTCTTTGCAATATATTTTTCACCTAAAAAATTATTTCTTTTGAAAAAATACGGTATAAAATTATACGGCTCCGGATACGACTTCGCTTCGGCTCCGGATCCGAACCTTAATGTACCCTACAACTATTGGAAATTAGTTCAGCACCTTTTCTGCATTAATTTTCCCCTAAAAATTTTTTTTCAAAAAATTATACCCAGGATCCGGATCCGGATCCAGATCCGGATCCGACAAAGTTTCTTGCAACTAATGATAACTGTTCAGCCACAGTCCCTGGCAATAAACTTTTTACTTAAAAAAAAATAATTTTTGGGAAAAATTAATACTCCGGCTCCGACTCTGGCTCCGACTCCGTTCACCCAACGTCGGCTATGGCTCCCTTGGATCCGACTAAGGTTTCATGTTACAATTTGAAAATTGATTTCAGCACGTCTTCTTCCATTAAATTTTTCACCTAAAAAATCATTTTGCCGAAAAAAATTCATACCAGGATCAGGCTCCGGTATCCGGCTCCGGATAAGGCTCCGGATCCGACTAATGTTCCTAGACTATTTAACATTGTTCAACACGTCTTCTTGAAATAAATTTTTTACCTCAAAAATTATTTTCTGAAGGAAAATTCATACCCAGGATCCGATCCGGATCCGCCTCCGGCTCCGACTTAGCTTCGGCACGGGATTCGACGGAGGCTTCGGCTTTCCTTGTCAAAATGTGCAGCATGTCCGTTGGCCATCATTTTTTCACCAAAAAAATATTACCGAAAAAAATTCATACCCCAGGTCCGGCTCCGGATACGACTTCGGCTTCGGCTCCGGATCGACTAATGTTTCTACACTATTTAACATTGCTCAGCACGTCTGGCAATAAAATTTTTCACCTAAAAAAAATATTTCTGAAGAAAAAATTCGACCCAGGATCCGATCCGCTCATAGAGTCCGGCTCCGGATCTTGATCCATCAAAGGTTCGTGCACTATTTGAAATTGTTCGGCACCTCTTCAGACAATAAATTTTTCACCAAAAAAAATATTTCCCGAAGAAAATTCAGACCCAGGATCCGGCTCCGGATACGACTTCGGCTTCGGCTCCGGATTCCGACTAATGTTTCTTTTACACTATTGAACATGCTCAGCACGTCTTATTCAAATAAATTTTCACCTAAAATATTTTGAAGAAAAATAAGATAATATCCGGATCGGGCTCCGACTTCAGCTTCGGTTCGGATCCGACTAAGGTTTCTGCACTATTTGAAAACTTGTTCGCACGTCTTCTGACAATAAATTTTTCCCCAAAAAAATATTTCCCGAAAAAAATTTCATACCCAGGATCCGGCTCCGGATAACGGCTCCGGATTACGGCTTCGGCTTCGCCCGGATCCGACATGTTTACACTATTTGACACATTGCTCAGCGCTGGTCTTCTTAGAAATAAATCTTTTCTCCTAAAAAAAATATTTTCTGAAGGAAAATTCATACCCAGGAGCCGGATCCGGATCCGCTCGACTTCAGCTTCGAAGGTTCCGGGGATCCAACTAAGCGTTTCTGCACATCTTGATATCTCGTCGGCACGTCTTTTCTGACAATAATTTTTCACCAAAAAAAAAATATTCCCGAAAAAAATTCATTACCAGATCGGATCCGTAAGGCTCCGGAGTCTGACTTAATGTTTAGACTATTTGAACACTTTGCAGCACGTCCTTTCTGAAATAAATTTTTTACCTCAAAAATTATTTTCTGAGAAAATTTCATACCCAGGATCCGGATCCGGATCCAGATCCGGCTCCGACTTCGGCTCCGGATTCGATAAGGTTTCTGCACTATTTTTGAAAATTGTTCGGCACGTCTCCTGCAATAAAATTTCTTCACCAAAAAAATATTTACCCGAAAAAAATTCAACCAGGAGCCGCTCCGGATACGGCTCGCGCTTCGGCTTCGGCTCGATGCCGACTTATGTTTCTACACTATTTTGAAATTGTTCAGCACGTCTTCATGAAATAAATTTTTCACCTAAAAAAACATATTTTCTGCAAGAACAATTCGTACCCTAGATCCGCATCGGCTCTGACTTCGGCTTCGGCTCCGGATCCAGCTAAGGTTTCTGCACTATTTGAAAATTGTTCGGCACGTCTTCTGACAATACATTTTTCACCAAAAAAATATTTCCCGAAAAAATTTCATGACCCAGGATCCGGCTCCGGATCCGGATTCCGGTTATGACTTCGGCTTCTGCTCCGGATCGCGACTAAGGTGTTCTGCACTATTGATTAACTTTGGGTTGTTTTTTCAAGGGCCACCCCCCCCCCCGGCCCTTCTGGCAATAAATTTTCACCTAAAAAAAAAAAAAATATTTTTTTTGAAAAAAAAATTCATACTCTGGCTCCGGCTTCTGGCTATCGGACTCGCTCCGGATCCCGTCCGGATCCCCAACTAAGGATTCTGCACACTTGAAATGATTTAGTACGTTTCTGGCATTTAATTTTCATCTAAAAAATTATTCTTGAAAAATATTTATACCCAGAATCCGGCCCGGCAAACCCAGCTCCGGCTCCGGCTCCGTTCCTCGAGCGTCCATATTTTGACGAGTAAAATCCGAGAGAATGGGTGGGAGTTGAGATTACTTAAAAAAAAAATACATTCATTCAATTAAATATGAA
>JABUQX010049326.1:0-22500 GCA_015478945.1 Trachelipus rathkii | reverse complement strand
TCAACATCTATACAGTCCCAGGCAAAATCTTTGAACATTCATAGCACATTGGTCAATCAACGTATTAGTTATATATTTCTTTAAACACTAACAATATTATACGGATCGTTGTGAAGTCCAGAAACTTAAAATTGCGGTGGCTTTCTACATCAAAACGCGCAACCAGACCTTAACATAAAAATTTTATTATTATCAGTCGAGCTCAATAACATTTGATTTACTTATTATATATCAATCTTTAAAGACTCATTCGCTTACAAGAAAATAATCTTCTGATGTCTCAAGTAATAGGAGACGAAACGCCTGTCGGGGAAAATCTCTGTAAATATATTCTTCATCTTCTTCTATTATTATTTTCAATAATTTTTTATCACAAAATTCAGACAATTGAAAAAAATAATACAATGTAGAAGCCTTCGAAATAAAATCAAAAACTTTTATAATAATAATAATAATAATAATAATAATAATAATAATAATAATAATAATAATAATAATAATAATAATAATAATAATATAATAATAATCATAATAACATAATAATATTCTCTTAAATACTCCGACTTCGACTCCGACGCCGACTCCACTTACACGGAATCTTCGACTCCGACTCCACTCCGACTCCACTTACACCGGAATCTTCGACTCCGACTCCCACTCCCGACTCCACTTGCACAGAGTTTTTCGACTCGACTTCGACTCCGACTCCGGGAAAATTGCACGACTCCACGACTCCGACTCCACGACTCCGACTCCGACTCCGCAGCCCTGTATATAAGTGTAAGATGTTTTCTTTTTACGTCTGGCAGGACGGGTATGTTTTCCTGGCTTGACCATTATAATACTATAGGAAAAATTAAATTCTTACGTACGCCGATAACAAAGATATTCACTCTTGGGAATAGGGTAGGATTTTTAAATTTCCAAATAATTTAATTTATGTAAACCGTTTTTACTAAAGTAGTTGTTTTTTTTTATTTTTTTTATAAATTAGTTTCTTTTTTTTCATTTTATTTAAAATTTTTATAATTTAATTTAATTTACAATTTAATTTATTTTATTAAAAAGACTCAGAAATATTGGGTAGGAGCTACCTACCCTACCTACCCTATGTATACGCCCCTGATATATATATAATATATATAGATATATATACTATAATGTATATATATATAATATAATATATATATATTATATATATATATTATAATATATATATATATATATATAGTATAATTATATATATCCTGATTATATTCATTATATATTATAATATCAAATCAAAACATATATATTCAAAATTATTATCATTATTACTACAATCACTATTATTGTCTGTATTTTTATCTATTGGAATTACTCATCATCATCACCTCTATCATAACATCACTATTATTCTCATTATCATTATTATCGTTATCATTATCAACATTACTACCATTATTATCATCATCATCATCATCATCATCATCATCATAATCATCATCATCAATCTCATCATCATCATCATTATTATTATTATTATTATTATTATTATTATTCATTATTATTATTACTGATACTATATATTTCGCACAAAACTTACTATATTTTACTATTCATAAACATAAATATATTTAACTTTATTATTATTTTTACTATTATTTACTTTCAATATTATCACTATCATCACTATTATAATCATTACAATTATCATTAAATCACTATCACTATCACTATTTTCATTAACTTTATTAATATTGTTGTTATATAAAACACCTTTCCCACAAATAGTGTGATGGCGTTCACTGCTTTTTATCAGCAGCTATTAACGGAGGAAAATTACAGGATGTGAAGTGTTCCCAATCCCCAGCAGCCCTCTCTCTTGCCAGGCCTATGAAGTGCACTCGTAGAGATAAACATTCAGATCAATTGACCAGATTTTAAAGGTTTTGATATTGGAATGAAAAGTTGGAAATGTTTTGTTATTAAAATTCCAAAAAGAACATCTAACATACATACACATTTGAAAGCTTTATTTAGTACCCTCGATAAAATTTCATCCGCTAGTTTTTCATACTCATCACCACACACAGGATACCCAGGGCCGGATTAAGGATGTTTAGCCCGGGCGCATTTTGGTGGGAGGCCCATTGTCTCGAGGTGGGCGATATGTAATGCAAAAACACGAAATGAAGTGAACAGAAGGTGTTCTTACCAAATTTATTTACGCATAGAAATTCGGTTAAAATAATGGATGGAGATATAACCATTAGCAATGATTAACACGTTTGTATTATTATGTACTCTACAAATCTTGTTGTAATACCACAAATTTACATGTTCAAGACTTGAATATAAGAAACTATGACCATTTTATTGGATCTAAAATTGAAAATTCTTCCTCATTATTATTATATTATTATTCATTATGATTATTTTGATTATTATTATTATATATTAATTATTATTATTATTATTATTATTTAAAAACAATGGCAGCAGCACAAATAAATTAAGAAACAGTTATACATTACTTAAATCCAAAGTTCTTGCTAAATTCCCTAAAATGAGGTAGAAAGCATAGAACGAGAAAAGTCTCTTGAAAACGCAAAATATCTTTTTAAATTTTAAGTACAGTCGTGTACTTAAGTAAGTTGTATACGTCTCGTAATCTAAATACAGTTATTACATATATTTGTATACTAAGTTAATTCAATGAAGTCGACTCTCCAAACTTCTTTTTTTCCCAATGACTTTCAATCTAACATACATACAGATTAGAAAGCTTTAGCACCCAAACTCGATAAAATTTCACCCCCTGGTTTTTCATACTCTTCACCACACACATCATACCCACAGCCGGATTTAGGATGTTTGGCCCGGGGCCCATTGTTTCAAGGGGGAGGGGGAATATGTAATGTAAAAACACGAAATGAACAAGGTTTTCTTACCAAATTTAGTTACGCAGAGAAATTCGATTAAAATTTAATTTAAATCGGAGAATGGATGGCGTTATAACCCTTAACAAGGATTAACATGTTTGTATTATTATGTACTATATAAATCTTGTTATAATACAAATACACATGTTCCAGGTTTGAGTCTTAAGAAACTATACATTTTAGCGAGTATCTAAATGAAATATATGATTATTATTAGTTATAATTATTATTATTATTAGATATGATTATATTTATTATTATTATGATTATTTATTATGTTATTATTATTATATTTTGATTTATATTATTAGTTGATTAAATCAAACGAATGGCGTAGTCAGCCACAAATAAATAGAAGACAGTTAGTACAAACGTTACGTCAAAGTCCTTGCGTGTAATTTCCTGAAATGTAGATAGAGAAGGCATAGAGTACTAAAACGTCTCGTTGAATAAGACGCAAAATAGTTCCTTTATCTTTGAAGGACAGTCATGTACTTTTAGTAAAGTTATAAAATCGGGTATTAAATAACAAGTTATGGGTACATATAGTTGGTTATACTGGAAAGTGAATTTCAATGAAGGCGACACTGCCAGGCTTTCGTTTTGTTTCCAATGACGTGGACTAAATACATATAAGGCGAGTTCCGAAGAGTTTAGCACCCGAACTCCAAGTTAAAATTTCACCTGCTAGTTTTTCCAGTAATCCTAACTGCACACCACAATGAGTACCCCCAGGGCCGGATTAAGGATGTGTTGCCCGGCCCATTGTTGGTGGGAGGCCCCATTGTTCAAGGTGGGTGGGGCATACGTAATGCAAAAAACATTAAATGAGATATGAGGATCCTTATGTGTTACTACCAAAATTTATTTACGCAAGAGAAATTTGGCTAAAAATTTAATTTAAATCGAAGAATGGATGGAGTTATAACCACTACAGTCCCAGCCCCTTTTCTCGATTTTCTGGCGGCAAAGTCACTGATAATGTCACTGTAGTTCCAACTTCTCAACAGCCAGTATATCCGGACTCGATGCTCATGATAGCCAGATTTATAAGTCGTTCCTGCTTCAGGGATGTCCGTAATCGGTTCTCAATTAGTTTGAGTTTTGAGGAGCGCACGCCATTACAGTTTGATACCATCAAAATAAGGTATATCCGTAGTGTTATCTCAATGTTTGGGAAAGTGTCCTGCACACCCTTGTCTATGATAAGTCTGTACAGGAAAAGCCCAGTGCTGAAATCTTTTGGCTCCTCGTCTGTGAAGATATTGGCAAATGTTACAAACTAACACAGTCCATCAATAAATGTATAGTCCAAGTCAGCTGGATAAGACCTAACGAGTTGCTCTTCTGCGGCCTGAAGCTCGTCTGAAGACAGTTATTTCAGATGATTAAGAAGCTAAATTTGATTGTTATCTGTTTATATGATTACAGACATTGCTAAATTCAAGCGATAAACTGGCCAATAACAGGCAAGAAAGTTTCTGTTCTGTATTTTTCAATGGGTTAAGACGCACATTGCGGCGCTTGTGTCGAGTTTTCGTCTGCACATACTCTGTTGAACCAGACGGCTCTTCGTCTTGCTTCTCAAAAGTGTCGAAAGAGTCACGCTTTGATGCGACATAGTTTTTCAAGCTGGTCAGTGACGCCACAGCAGTATTTAGATGGAGTTTTGCGTGTTGTAGATTTTTACTATTATTATCTGTTCTTTGCAGATCATTCCAAAAGGTGGTGTAAATACCCATTTCAAACTGATTTTTCTGTATTAATAGTCCCTCTGCTTCACAGCGTACACACGCTTTTTCTTCACAGTCATCAGCAATTTGTTTCAGTACACCCTTAATCTGCTGATAGCCATGCTTAAGTGCCTTCGTTGGGTCAGCTCTGCAGAACCAACGCCTTGTTGTGACACGCTTAAGATCAATGATGAATCATTGTTTCAAAGCCTCAGTCAGAAGTTGACGCCGATGCGTTGAAATTTTGAAGAATACGACCAGCTTTTCAAGGAAGTCAAAAAAAATGTACAGCACTCGAGCAGCATTCTACAGTATTTTTAACAAACAAGTTTAAAGAATGTGCTGTACAAGGAATGCAGGATGCAAGACTGTTATTCTCTCTCACTTTGGTTTGTAGACCATTGCACTTACATTGCAGATGCATTGTCGTAGCTTTGTCCGCGGCAGTTTCCCAGGTCTAGGTCATGTATCACCAAAAAATCCATCAAGGCATTGAACATATCTTGAGCGCCATGGCTTTTGTTTGTCATGAATTTTACAAAGCGTTCCACGGGGCCATCATTCTCCATATACCTCAATACAAGGGTCAGTTGATCAATGTGGGCTGCATCGGGTGTGGAGTCCAAAGAGATGGAGTAGTACTTTGATTTTTTAACTCTAGAAATGATTTTTCGTAGGACTTGTTCGTCCATTACACTGATAAGTTCGTCCATTATTGTAGATGACATAGTTTGTGGGTCCATTGCCACAATTGGCTTTAGTTTCGACATGTTCAAGAAAGTCTTCGTACTGGGCGATAATTCAAGAATACCAAGAAAGTTTCCATTTCTAGGTGATCCAACTAATTCGTTGTCTCTTCTAAATGCTGAGCTACGCTCAGCAATAAACTGAATAACACTAACTGCTCCTTTGAACACTGATCTCCAATAATGCTCTAGACGCTCGACCTTTTGTGTCAGCTCCGGATCAACTCGCCCAATTGCTTTTAACCTCCTATTGAAAGCAATCGTAGCCTTCAGATGTTCCGTTGGCTGCTCATGACTATGTAGACGTTCATGTGAATGTTTTCAATCATAGAATCCATTAGACGAAAGCTTAAAAGACATGTATTTAAGCACATCAATCTGCACGTGAAGCAGTGAACACATCCATTAGAGGGAGAGAAGCATAACCACTTCCTAGTTATTTTTCCCATTGTGATTTTGAAGACGGAAGAGCCCAAGCGTGCACATTCTTGGAATATTGCGGTCCTTTCTAGGTTGCTGCACCGAGTGTGCAGAGAACAAACTTTCATCACAGTGCTGAACTGTTGATACACCCATTTTCAGCCAGTAATCCCGCATCCTCCGAAATAACGGATGGCCAAAGTCCAATGTCATTGCCTCCTGGTGGGCCCTCAACTTCAGCTTCTACATAAGATATGCCACTAAGCCCACTATCAGCCTCCATTTCTATATGTTCCTCAATTGGACCCGTTACTACTTCTGCATTTTCTTTGTCAGGGTCATCAGCCATTTCCGCTGAAGCATTTTCAGGTTGATTAGGTTCTGCAAAGTCATCACTCCTTTCCGACACTTGTCTTGGTTGAACAGTGAAGAACTGGTCCAATTTTCTTATCTTTGCCATTTCTTCTGCTGATTTCATTATTGCTTCTTTTGCTTTACGTCTTTAAGAAGCCCCAGTCTCCCAAATTCTTGTGCGATGCCTGTTTCTGTCTCTTTCACGATTGTCAATGTTGGTAATCTGAAAATAAACGAATATATATATATAATATATAATATATATATATATATATATATATATTATATATTATATATATAATATATATATATATTATTATGATATATATATATATATTATATATGAAGTATTGAACTCCTTACGGGTTCTGCAGCTAGTATAGGCCGCCTCTGTTGTCTAGGGGTTATTAAATTACTATTTAAGGGGGGGCCCAAAAAAAACCGGGGGGGGGCAAAAACAGAGATCTTTCCCCTTGAAAGGTATGATGTCTTGGCTCTAAAGTATATAGTATAAAGTATATACCTATTGAATTTTAAACCGAAATTTCACAGACTTCTCTCATGTAGTTCTTGAACTCAGTAATTGATGTAGCATTCATCTTCAACTGTACATTACAAAAAGTAGTGTTGGTTAGTTTATTGCACCAGCTATAAAAATATTATCGTTTCAAAATATAAGTGACTATCTTGTAACCAAGTATCGGTTCGTAAACTAAATTCTTTTCTACATTCTCTAATATTGCAACGCCATCGTTCAGTTTTTTCACTTACACAAAGTTTCATTTTATGACCATTGGAGCAAGTTCTTTCTGAATGAATAACATTTCTTTAAATTAAAAATTGAATGGCTTTCTCTTTACTGTTAATTTCTCTTATAAGGTTTATTAGAGACATGGTTTTCAGAACATTATACTAGAAAGAATGAATGCATAAATTATTTCATTTTATTAAATTTGTTTTTGAAAATAAAATTTTTTAAAAAATATTAAAATATTAAAAAAAAAAAAAAAAAAAAAAAAAAATGAAAATGAACTTCACATTTTTATAAAAAAAAAAATATATATATTTATTAAATAAAATAATAGGGATCGATAGTTTAATAAAATAATCGATAAATCGATGTGGGGGCTTTAACGGAAAAAATATATATATAATAAAATATATATATATATATAATATATATATATATATATATATATATATATATATATATATATATATATATATATATATATATATATATATTATATTATATTATATCCTTTATTAAACCAGGGGGTAATAATAAAATTAGTATCGGAATGGTTGGTAATGCTATCTTAGAATTATTTACATATGCTAAGATGCCTTCTTTCATTGTTTACGAAAAAAAAAATTTATAATTTATGCACCGGTGTTGCCAGAAGCCCCCGGGACGTCTTAGCCATTGCATTGGGAGGCACATGTAACCTACCCTTACGGTATTCGCTAATTAAAAAAAAAAAGTGTCATGGCGCTTTCATTCGCTCTCCAAACTTTCCGTAGATACATCCCAATTTTAAACAGAATAAAATTGCCTAAGCTTAACATTTTCATAAGGTTATGTGGAAATCATCCCAAAAAAAAATATAATTCTTTTTACTTTATTGTTAATAATTAAATATAATATTGGAAAATTACCTGAACAAAGAAAGTTTGTTTATATTTTCTGTTCATAATTTAGGATATTAAATGCATTTTCCAGTCTTCCCAACTTTACAAAGCTTAAAATTTTTATTGCCCCCCTGGTTTAATAAGATATATTACTATATATATATATATATTACTATATATATAATAATATATATATATATATATATATATATAAATATATATATAGTATATATTATATATATATTAGGCCTTATGTATTTCGTCACGACATTTTATTTTTATAAAAGAATTTATGGATTCGGACAAGTTATTTTTTTTAATTTTTTAGTGTGAAGAAGCTCAAAAATGATATAATATACATAGTATATATTTGAAATTTATTTTATTTATTGGAAAATATTATAGCAGCCTTTCATAGGCGTTTATTGGCGTGAATAAAACTAAATTGGTATTTTTCTACATTTATAAAGAAAAATGTTCTTCCCAATTATTTTAATAACATTTCGTGAGCGTGTAAAATGTGAAATGGAAGCCTGTAAGATATATATTTATATATATAGATATATATATATATATATATAATATATATATTATATATAATATATATATATATTATATAGTATATAGGCAAATTAGGGGGCTCGAGCCGACGGGGAAACAGAAGGGCGGACGTTTCCATTACCCCGTAGAGGAAGGCGAGGAACAACAAATTTTTAACAATTTTTAACAATATTTATTTTAAATTGCATTTAATCAAATGGAAGAAAACATCCTCAACACCCCTTCCTCATTTTTCAAAAGAGATGCGGATTGTCAATTTAGGTGCGGTATGTCCGCAAATGTGGATGCGGATGTCATGTCCATCACTAAAATATGATATATAATATATATATATATATAATATATATATATATATTTATATATAATATATATATATATATACTATATAGTATATTATAGGAAAGGTTACTTTTACGCGACACTTCTTGAAAAAATTTGACTGTTGCCAGATAGGCTATAAAATTTAAATTTAGCTACTTTTTTTAGAAAGAAAACTATATTAAGGGGACGTTGCGCGTATGGATTTCCTAACTTTTAAGGGTAGAAATCATCAATTCTATGATTTTTTAGGTTTTAACACTTCTATGTGTAGAATTTAGCTCTTTCGAATGGTCTGGTTATTTTTAACAGGCAAAGAAATATTTTTATTACAATTATAATGTCATACGGGGAGGTATTCAATTTTGGTAAGTCATAAATGAAAAATCCTGATAACCTTTTTATTATTCATGTGATCATCATGAAACTTTCGGAGCAAGTATAATTGGGGAAGATACACATTTTTTGTTAAAATAAATTTTTTGTATGGAGAACGGAATTTGCCTCTGTGCATGGGAAAATTTCTAAATTTTTCAAAATTTCAACTGCATATGCAGCGGCAAACCCCTTGAGTTTACAAAACATTTATCTAAACAAAAAATCGTAAACCTTTGACTAGTAGTATATGATCTAAAAGTTTCGTATAATTGAAAAAAAAAAAAAAAATTTATCATTAATTTTTTTCTAGCAAAAAAAAAAAAAAAAATAATAAAAAAATTGGAAACGTGTATTTTGTGCTAATTTATATTTTTAGTTACTCGATTGCAATGAAACCTTTCACAGCTTGTGTACTTCTACAAGATATACATATTTTATTTAGATAATATTTGGATATGCCCAACAGTTTTGCCGCTTATCACGAAAAACTTTTGAAAATGTTTCCCATGAGCAGCGAAAAATCTGTTGGGTATACAAAATTTTTCTCTAAACAAAAAATGTTCTTACCTTCCCCAATTATATACCCTCTGCAAATTTTCAAACTGTTCGTATAAATAATAATTGTCTAATTTGGGTTTTTTAATTGTGGAGTTGCCTAATTTTTTTTTTAATGATTGTGTCGAATTCTGGCAAAAAATTTATTCTTGATAAGAATGAATTTATGGCCTTTATAACTTGACGATATTTCACATCTTTTATTTAATAAATTTATCTGTACGCCAATGCGTTTTGCTACTCTCGCAGGAAAAAGTTTTATATATTTGTAAGTTTTCCATTGAACAGCGGCTAAAACACTTTGGTATAACAAAAAATTTATTCGATGAACTTTTATAATTTTTGCCTCCGCTTTGTTTATAAGCGGTCTGAAAGTTTGTATTAAACGGATATTATAATAAAAAAGTTATTAAAATGTTTCTTTTTTAGTTGCCCAAAAAAAAAGAAAAAAAAAAGAAAAATTCAAATAATTAGTGGCATATAAACATTTTTACCATTCATCTGATTAGAATTAAATTTTTACATCTTGTAAAAATTTGGGTGAGATACACATTTTTTCATTTATATAAATTGTTTGTATTACCCAACGGTTTGGCCACTGCTCACAGTTCAACTTCTTGACTATTGACTAAAAAAACTTTTTTTTACATTGAGCTGCGTATCTTCGGGTTATTAACAAAAAAATCCAACACTTATTTTATATTTTTTCTTTTTGTTTTTTCAATTTGTATGCATTGAACTACATTTTGATGTATTGATCATGCGGAAATAAAAAAAAACAATTGCATATTTCATAAAACTTTTTTAAATATATTATGGAAAAAAAATGTTGAGATTTAGCAAAAAAAATCAAAATAAAATTTTTTTTCTCATATATTGCTACTATTTGTGAGATAGTTCAAAAAAACCTAAGCTTGGTAATGATAAATAATTCGACGAAGACAGTTCCATAAATTGCTGCAGCATAACAGCAGAAAAATTCCACTGTTGTGGTGAAAATCTAAAATGTTCCAAAAATAGTGACTCATGATATTTGGGAAGAAATTACACAAAATTCAAAACTAACTTTTTTGCATATGTCATCAAAACAAATATTGTCAAGAAATCTTTCCTCTTTCGAATGGTCTATAATTTATCCCAAAAAAATTACATTAGTGTTAACTCTTCTTTCGTCTTTTGAATATAAAGCAAGTAAAGAATAATATATATATATGTATATTATATATTATATATATATATATATATATATATATATATATATATATATTATATATATATAAGAAATTTATATATATATATATATTTATAATATATATATATATATATATTACTGAAAAAGTTTAAAATACCGTATAATTAATTGACTAAAATTACTTAGGGTGTGAAGCTCCTTAATTATACTTGATGCTTTTTTTTTTTTTATTAAATATTGTATGAATTTATTACGAATTATGGACTGAGGTTAGTTATTAATTATTTTCTCGCTAATAAAAATTTTATAGTGTGCTTTTTTTTTTTAAATTAATTTATGCAAATGCCGTGTAACTTTATTTAACAGGATAAATAAAACTTATTCTAACCTGGAATTAGGGGCCTTATAAGAAAAAATTTAGGCTCCGTTTTAAATATCGGCGCAATTTTGTTTCAGTAAAAGAACTTAAAACCTATAAAAATATTAAAAAAAGCAAGTCCAAATTATTTATTTAAATATATCTATCCTTAAATTCTTAAAAATGAAAATAAAAAATATTAAAAAAACAAGGACAAATTATTTATTTAAATATATCTAACTTAATTAACCATACTTAAGCCTAAGCAACTTAACTACACCTTGATTAAAGATTTTCAAATTTTTGATATTATAGAAAAGTCGCCAACAACAAAAAAATTATAGCAAACTGGCAACCCGCAATTTTTTCTAAGATGTGTCGCGCAAAAGTAGCCTTTACCATATATATATATATATATATATATATATATATATATATATATATATATATATATATATATATATATATATATATATATATATATATATATATAGGTATGACCAGTTTCCAGATTAGGCAACGCACATATAAAACGGAAGACATTTTTGGAATGAAGAGCAAATTTTAGTTACGAAAAGTCCCCCTCCTCCCCATCCAAAAAAAAAAAGGAAAAAATAAACATTAAATAAACAAATAATTAACTATTACTTGTGAAATTGAATTGAATCGTGCGTCTGGCAACTCGATTTATGAGACGAAAGTCTTTGAACTCTCATTCTTGTGATTTCTTTTCCATATCTGCGTAGTATTTATATATAATATATATAGTACTTATATTATATATATATATATATATATATATATATATAATATATATATATATATATAGTATAATCTGTGTATATAATATATATATAATATATTATATAATATATATATATATATATATATATATATATATATATGAACCTTTAAATAAGATTTCAGAGATCTTAGGTTTTATTCAGTAAAGAATTTAGCCATAGATTAAGACATCCAATTACTACGGTGTATGCAATAACAACAAACTAATAAAAGCTAAAGATAGAAAATATAAAAAGGTGTAAAGTACGAATAATGCAATTCTATAATATTAATCTAGACTAAAAATAACACTTGTCAACAAATTTTGGGAAATGTTTCGTAACTAAAATAAAATTAGATGAAACTATACGTATTTTTCATGCAGATTCGAAAATGATTTTAGAATTCTTGTATCACGTATAGTTTTTGAGTTACAAGCTTCCAAAGTTAAGGTATAATACCTCCAAATATGCGTGTTGTAACATTAAACTTGACTATAAAATTAATTAATTTTAAAGTCAAATTTACAGAGTTATGATGTCACGAGTAATAAAACATGTAATGTATTAATGCATTACCACCCATAAAAATTTATATATTTACCTTAATTTTCCTGAATTTGTTGTGCTACATTGAACTTTCGATAACTACTTTTATCTTTTATGTTCTGAAGTGTCTCTCTTTCAGAAACCAGCAGTAATCACTCACCATGCTTCATTCCATCTGTCCTGATAACGTTTCTCCATTTGCTGTATATCTTGGTGGAATCTTTCACCTTGTTCATCGCTTACTGCCCCGAGATTTGGTGGGAAAGAATGTCGATGAGAATGGTAAAAAAATGTATTTTTAGTGACATTTCTGCAGCCTAAGTTCTTGTAATTAACTAGCAACCTCTCTACTATACGATCGCTATTTTTCAACTCGTTTGTTTCCAAGGAAGGCTGTAATAACGTCTTTGAAAGAGTTCCATGCTAATAGTTCATCATGGTTTAATTTCTTGTCCAAAGTTGGGTCACGTTGTAGTTGTCGAATCTTCCGTCCGACGAAAACGCCCTCTTTCAATTTAGCGTTACTGAAGCCACGAAAACGTCACATAAATATTTAAATCATCTCTTCACTTTCCTTATCCATGGCCTTCACAAAATTCTTCATCAATCCAAGTTAATATCTAATGGTGGTAAAATACCTCGCTTAGGATCTACAAGGGGCTTATACTTAAATTCTCTTTGCCCGGGGTATATGTATCTCTCTTTCTCTCCATGTTTTTCTTACGTAATGTGCTTAGTATCCCGGCTGTCCCATAAACAACAGTGTTTGGTGATCATCCCTTTAGACCAAGAAGGATTCCAACAACTTTCAGATCACAACAGATTAGCCATGTGTGGTTCATAATATTTAATAACCTTCAATATTTCGGACATACTGTCATAGGTTTTCCTTCATTCCAACAGCATGCGCAAACGGGAAATGAGGGAAACTTGTTTGAGTTATGCCATAAAGACGGCGTTTAGGCTAGTTTTTGAAGCGTCTATGAATAAGCGCCATTTCACCATCTAAATACGGAATACCAAAGCTCACGCATAAGTCCATTAAACATCGGAACATGAACATATTAAGTTACTCTTGTAAAAATATTTCTCTAAATACTCCGTGTTTCTATTTCTATATATACTAATATTAACCTTTTGATCTTAACAAAAATTCACACTCCTGGCAGGCGTGAACCTAAAGATTTCAGCTTCTGTTTTGAAAAATTGCAGTCTCGTACTAAAATCATTTAGTTCCGGTATGTGTGGTGTTGCATTTTATTCGTCTGGGATAATATGGCATATCTGCAGCACCCGATGCTTCAGCATTTGAGTAAAACAAATCTTCATCTGAGTCAGGAAACCTCTTCCAAAAGCATGGTGCTATAGGAATCGGGTAGGTTCTCATCATTTATGGGGACTTGGTCTCCTGCTTGAGTTAATTGTCGGATTAGGCAATTTTTGCTTTAGTTTTGAATTGAAGCCACATACATTTGTTAAGAAAAGTAGCAAATCCTGTATATGATTTCTTTGCTCCATCCAATACATCGGGACTCCACAGGGCAAATGCGCTTTTTTCACCTTTTAACCACGGGGTTAATTTAACAAAACATCTAATGCATGTTATGTGTGGGGGGCCCATGGCTTATCCTGGTCAACCAACGCACACTTAAAATAATGTTCATAAAGCCGTTTTAAACAATTGAGTGATTGGTTTCCGTTGACTTTTCGTAGTATATTCTCCACATACGTAGCAAAAGACATTCGGAGAATTTATACAAACACGTTTGGTACTCATACTTTTTAAATATATATCTGAACAAACTAAATTAAATTAATGGGCTGTAAAATATATATATATATATATATATATATATATATATATATATATATATATATATATATATTATTTAATATATATATATATATATATATATATATATATATTAAAAAAGACTAACAACACACAGACACAACCTTTACACTGAAAAACAACTCTGTAACTGCGAGCATACTACAAAATTCTCAGCGAGAACATTATATATTTTCACGATTTTTCGTGTTCAAGCATGACTCAGTAATGACTCATAACAGACAATTGTGACGTGATACGTCATTTTCGACTACATCATCGCATTCAGGACAACTATCCCTACATAGAACACCTATTCCCGTTTTAGTTCCAAAATCATTGTTGACCAGTGTAATTAAATACTTAGTTTCCTTGATTTCAGGCTTTATCCCCTCAATGACAGGCTTCCATTTACTATTGGAGCTAAATCCCTTATAGAGACACTATCCTCTCTCCCATTCTCAAATTTTATTTGAGCGTAATTCGGATTAGCCTCCAATAACTCAACTTCTTGAACCAAAGGTTCGTTTTTATTCCTAACGAATTTCCTTAAAAGAACTTTACCTGGGTTTGTCAACCAACTTGGTGTATTCGTACCTCTTATTGATTTCCTAGGAAAAGTAAACTAACTTGTGGAAGTACACAACAGAGATCTTATTGAATGCATAGCCTCGTGTAGTAAGTACCTCCTCCCAATTCTTAATAGGCAAACATTTTTCCTCAAGGCACAAAGTTATCGTTTTCCAAATTGTTCCGACAAATCGTTCGCGTTGACTATTCCCGGTAGGATCGTAGGGTGTAGATCTACTCGTTGCAACCCCTTTTCCAAGTAAAAACTTTTTCAAATCTTCAGACATAAAGGCACACCCTCTGTCCCAATGAATATACCCCGGCAATCCGAATATCGAAAAAATTTCCGATAAACATTTTATCAAACTTTTCGCTGAAATATCTTTACACGGAAATGCAAAAGGGAATCTCGAATACTCATCGACTATGATCAATAAATAATTATTTTGCGTTTTTGATAATAAGGGACCCTTAAAGTCTATGCTCAATCTATCAAAAGGGCGCATAGCTTTAATTAAAGATTCCCTATTTTTAACCAAGAATCATGGTTTACATTTACAGCAGATCTTACAATCTCTACACACTTTTCTAACTTCTTCCAACGTAAATCCTTTATGATGCCACAGTCTATCAACTCCTGGGTGACACAATTATTTGTTTACTTCTAGATTTCCTAATAATGATGCTGCACAAAAACTTCTTGAAAGCGCATCTGCAGCTTTATTCAGGGTGCCTTCCCGGTATTTAATACTATACTTATAAGGCATTAGCTCCAAACGCCAACTCATCAGTTTACATTTTTAATCTTTCCCTTATGCTTATTATCTAGTATAAATGAAATTGATTTCTGATCTTTAATCAAGGTAAAAGTCCTCCCCATTAAATAAAGTCTCCATTTTCTGATACTTTCCATTATCGCATAGGCTTCCTTCTCTATTGAACTACAATTCTTCTCCGACTTATTTAAAGTTCTTGAAAAGAATGCTACTGGTCGTCCTTTTTGATTAAGAGTTCCTTCTATTGCACCGTCAGATGCATCTGTTTCGATTACAAAATTTTCACTTTCATCTATCCTTACCCTAACCGCATTAATAATATCTTGCTTTATCAAATTTATATACTTAATATTCTCTTTTTCTAAAGGAAATTTTTCTTTTGTTAGGGGATAGATTTTATCTGAGAAATTCTTTATCCATTTTAAATACACATGTAAAACACAATTCCTATACAAAAAAAATATGCACTTTTGGCGGATTGAAAAAAAATTTCTCTTTCAATATCAATAAAAAAAGTACCTTGAAAGACTACTGGATGGTAACACCGTTGGTGAGAACGGCGTCCTGAGGGGGAAAGGTGGAATCTACTATAGGAGCGGACATCGTGCAATTTTCTGATTACTTTATACTGCATTTATAAATGATCTCGTAGATGAAGGTCAAAACGTTGGAGTCTGGGAGGCAAGTTAAAGGGGAGAGACTCGTAACAAGCAGCAGATTATGAAAAAAGTGAGCTCCGAGAGCTGCAGTGACATTTTATACGAAACGAAAAGACTAAGAAAGCGGTTTCCATTACGTATTTTTTATCAAAAAATAACAATTTAACTAATTGATTTTAAAATTTATAAAGTAATACCAAAAGGTTAGTAGTACATCTTAAGTGTTTGGGAAGATTCAATAGTGGTTCTTCAGTTATTTCTGGGATTGACAAACAATGTCAGCTCCCTTCCTCTTGGAGGTTGTCATCTTCATCAGTGGAAGAATATGTTTCTCCAAATTCTTTGAAACACAACAAAATTTGCCCCATTATCCGTAATCGTAACCACAATTTTCCTGTAGCTGATATCCAGTTCAGTATTAATATTTTCGAGGAGTTCCGCAATCCAGTCAAGAGTGTGTTCCTGTAAATCGTCTGGAAGCTATGGCTGCCAACCGTCTTGTAAGATCATCATTAATCTGTTAATAGATTTTAAAATATAGAAAGATAATTTTTACCAAATTTTCAAAAAAAAAATAAATAAATAAAAGCATAACAATACTAATTGAAAATTGAAGGTTCTGTGCTTGCTAGACAAAATGTCAGGAATGTTGGTAAAAAGGATTCGTTTTAAAAATTTTTTTATCCTAATAAAACCCATTTCATATATATATATACTTATATATAATATATATATATATATATATATATATATATATTACATATTATAATAATAATAAAAATATATATATATATATATATATATAAATATATTATATATATATTTAAAACATTATAAATACTTGTTGAAAGGAAAGCGTATGTTTTTCTGGATTAATTTTAGCCATTTTTCTAACTTCTAAATCGGCTAATTTTTCAACCAATGGAATTATCACTTTCGGAATGATGACTGGCACCAAACTATTATTGCCTTTACCATCGATAAAGGTAATAAGATTATCCTTTATTAACATTTTACTTCATCATCATCATTTTGAATACGTTGAAAATCCACCCATCCATACATTTTAGCCTCGCATTTTTTCTAAAGTTAATCTGGGTGGTTCCCCGGACCTTCTTGAGATGAGAAAAGTTATAAAACACACTGAAATTTTTCTTGCCCTTCTAAAAGTATGTATGTATTGTTCAATCCTGAGCTTTTGTTATTTCAATTTGTTCGAAAATATAATTTTTTATTTTTTTTGACATCTTCATTGGGCAATTCTGAGGGTTTTCTTCGTTTACGATCACGCACATCTCTTACATTGAATTCGGAAGGTCCAAACAAAATCTTTGAATTATACTTGAAAACTTTTTTGAAATCACTAAGCATTTGTATCATTTCCTCATTTTTTTTTTTTTTCAATGAAATTATGATATTCTAAGTTTTCCAACAAAGTCTTTATCATATATTTCATTTCCAATAGAATGGAATGCTTTACATATGTTCTTTTTTTGCTAAATTTCGGAGTGCTTTTTTGAATATTTTAAAATATTTTGGATTAAAAAGATTGTTCGTTGTCAGATTTTTTCGTTCTCGTTTCCCTAAATTTATAAAAGTTAAAAAAAGACGTCTCAATAGTCTCATTTTTGCCTGTGTTTTATTTCTTATTGATATTAGTTTGTGGTTATCGTCCTGACGAAAGGTTTCCGGCAGAGTACCTGCTAAGTTCCGCTCACTACTAGAGGGTACTTGCGGAATCCAGGTGGAGTCTTGTGAACCCTTGGCAGTGACTTGAATACCTGTGGGATCTTGCCTATTGCTGGCAGTGGCTTTAGGAATACCGGTTGGATCTCGCGGATACGGAAAGATAGAGTGGAGATTTTTATGTTTTTACTGTGAGCAGAGTTGGACCTCGTGGATACGGAAAGCTCTTGAATATAGGGAAGAGAGAGTGGAGATTTTTATGTTTTTACTGTGAGCAGAGTACCAGTGGATATAACCAGGGGGAGGGAAGGTTTTCGGTATACGGCATAGGTGATACGGGGGGAATCTTTCCAATGGTGAAAGAAAGAAATTGCTGCTGCTGCCACAACAGCAGCAGCAATTTCTTTCTCAGTTCCTTTCTCTCCTTTACCTTTTGATCATATAAATATATGTCAAAAAAAATTTTCGTTCTCGTTTCCCTAAATTTATAAAAGTTAAAAAAAGACGTCTCAATAGTCTCATTTTTGCCTGTGTTTTATTTCTTATTGATATTAGTTTGTAGTTATCGTCCTGACGAAAAGGTTTCCGGCAGAGTACCTGCTAAGTTCCGCTCACTACTAGAGGGTACTTGCGGAATCCAGGTGGAGTCTTGTGAACCCTTGGCAGTGACTTGAATACCTGTGGGATCTTGCCTATTGCTGGCAGTGGCTTTAGGAATACCGGTTGGATCTCGTGGATACGGAAAGCTCTTGAATATAGGGAAGAGAGAGTGGAGATTTTTGTTTTTACTGTGAGCAGAGTACCAGTGGATATAACCAGGGGGAGGGAAGGTTTTCGGTATACGGCATAGGTGATACGGGGGGAATCTTTTCAATGGTGAAAGAAAGAAATTGCTGCTGCTGCCACAACAGCAGCAGCAATTTCTTTCTCAGCTCCTTTCTCTCCTTTACCTTTTGATCATATAAATATATGTCAAAAAAATCCGTTTTTTTTTATACGGCAGCTTTTCGGCCTTTGGACGAGAGATTTTACTTTTTTTCTTTTCGTTTCTCCCTGTCATAATACCGATGCCCACAGGCACAGCTCTTCTTGGCAATAGGTGACTTCTCGCTGCATTTTGGGCACTTTTTCATCGGTGCTGGATTTTTTTTTTTTTTTGGTTTGCTATGTTTTAATAATTGAAATTTAACTTTAGCCTTTTGAATTGATTTTATTTGTTTTAACAAAAATAATCTTAACGCCAATTTATGGACATTTCCATTATACTTCCACAATACTCAATAACCAAACGCTACTGACGAGATATTTTGAGTCGACCTTTGATTTGATTTCCCACGATATAAATTTAGGTTTCATAGATTAAATTTGATATATCAATTTCAATATATCGATATTTATAAATATTTAAATATGATCAATTTTCTTTTACTTTTTCATGTGTGTAACTTTAAAGGTTTTCATGTTTACAAACATAAAAAAAATCTGTTTGCAAGTATAAGTGAAAATATTAAATAATTGCTTTCGCCGAAAGATAGTTAAGAAGAAGATGTAAAAGAAGTCAGACATCTAAAGTAGAAAACTGGACAAAATAATAATTGGAATTAAATCAGAAAAAGGTTAAACTCAAATCGTGAAAGGCGCGAAATGTTAATAATTCACACCAAAAGCGAATTAAGTAACAAATCGTAGGCTCTTTCGAAAGCAGTTTAAATTTTTTGCGAATCCTAAGATTAATATGAAAATATTAATGAAAACTTTGTGGATCCACTGGGAATATTGGTTCCTTTTTGTACTAAAAGGAGTCAAAGAAACGAAGACTAAAGTTTTCACTAAAATCGCCACCAACAAAATTTTAATCTAAGCATAAAACAAGGCCTTTTTGTTCTCAAATCTGAAATGGAAAGAAGGAAGTGATACCACTTATATAAAAAAATGGGGATTTAACGTCCAGAAGGCCTTTACACATGTAAAACACAATTCCTATACAAAAAAAATATGCACTTTTGGCTGATGGAAAATTAATATTTCTCTTTCAGTATCAATAAAAAAAGTACCTTGAAAGACTACTGGATGGTGACACCGTTGGCGAGAATGGCGTCCTAAGGGGGGAAAGGTGGAGTCTACTATAGGAGCGGACATTGTGCAATTTTCTGATTACTTTATACTGCATTTATAAATGATCTCGTAGATGAAGGTCAAAACGTTGGAGTCTGGGAGGCAAGTTAAAGGGGAGAGACTCGTAACAAGCAGCAGATTATGAAAAAAGTGAGCTCCGAGAGCTGCAGTGACATTTTATATGAAACGAAAAGACTAAGAAAGCGGTTTCCAATACGTATTTTTTATCAAAAAATAACAATTTAACTAATTGGTTTTAAAATTATTAAAGTAATACCAAAAGGTTAGTTGTACATCTTAAGTGTTTGGGAAGATTCAATAGTGGTTCTTCAGTTATTTCTGGGATTGACAAACAATGTCAGCTCCCTTCCTCTTGGAGGTTGTCATCTTCATCAGTGGAAGAATATGTTTCTCCAAATTCTTTGAAACACAACAAAATTTGCCCCATTATCCGTAATCGTAACCACAATTTTCCAGTTCAGTATTAATATTTTCGAGGAGTTCCGCAATCCAGTCATAAGAGTGTGTTCCTGTAAATCGTCTGGAAGCTATGGCTGCCAACCGTCTTGTAAGATCATCATTAATCTGTAAATAGATTTTAAAATATAGAAAGATAATTTTTACCAAATTTTCAAAAAAAAAAAAAAAATGAAAGCATAACAATACTAATTGAAAATTGAAGGTTCTGTGCTTGCTAGACAAAATGTCAGGAATGTTGGTAAAAAGGATTCGTTTTAAAAACTCGGTTCCCTAGGAACAAAACCCATTTCATATATATATATATATATATATATTAATAATATATATATATATTATATATATATATAATATATATATATATATAATATATTATATATATATATAAAACATATTTATATATATATATATATATATATATTATTAAAACATTATAAATACTTGTTGAAAGGAAAGCGTATGTTTTTCTGGATTAATTTTAGCCATTTTTCTAACTTCTAAATCGGCTAATTTTTCAACCAATGGAATTAACACTTTCGGAATGATGACTGGCACCAAACTATTATTGCCTTTACCATCGATAAAGGTAATAAGATTATCCTTTATTAACATTTTATCGACTTCATCATCATCATCATTTTGAATACGTTAAAAATCCACCCATCCATACATTTTAGCTTCGCATTTTTTCTAAAGTTAATCTGGGTGGTTCCCCGGACCTTCTTGAGATTAGGAAAGTTATAAAACACACTGAAATTTTTCTTGTCCTTCTAAAAGTATGTATTGTTTAATCCTGAGCTTTTGTTATTTCAATTTGTTCGAAAATATAATTTTTTATTTTTTTTGACATCTTCATTGGGCAATTCTGAGGGTTTTTTTCGTTTACGATCACGCACATCTCTTACATTGAATTCGGAAGGTCCAAACAAAATCTTTGAATTATACTTGAAAACTTTTTTGAAATCACTAAGCATTTGTATCATTTCCTAATTTTTTTATTCAATGAAATTATGATATTCTAAGTTTTCCAACAAAGTCTTTATCATATATTTCATTTCCAATAGAATGGAATGCTTTACATATGTTCTTTTTTTGCTAAATTTCAGTGCTTTTTTGAATATTTTAAAATATTTTGGATTAAAAAGATTGTTCGTTGTCAGATTTTTTCGTTCTCGTTTCCCTAAATTTATAAAAGTTAAAAAAAGACGTCTCAATAGTCTCCTTTTTGCCTGTGTTTTATTTCTTATTGATATTGGTTTGTGGTTATCGTCCTGACGAAAGGTTTCCGGCAGATTACCTTCTAAGTTCTGCTCACTACTAGAGGGTACTTGCGGAATCCAGGTGGAGTCTTGTGAACCCTTGGCAGTGACTTGAATACCTGTGGGATCTTGCCGATTGCTGGCAGTGGCTTTAGGAATACCGGTTGGATCTCGCGGATCGGAATAGATCTAGAGAGTGGAATTTTTGTTTTTACTGTGAGCAGAGTACCAGTGGATATAACCAGGGGGGAGGGAAGGGTTTCGGGTATACGCATAGGTGATACGGGCGGGAATCCTTTCCAATGCGTGAAAGAAGAAAATTTCAGTATACGGCATAGGTGATACGGGGGGAATCTTTCCAGTTCCTTTCTCTCCTTTACCTTTTGATCATATAAATATATGTCAAAAAAATCCGTTTTTTTTTAATACGGCAGCTTTTCGGCCTTTGGACGAGAGATTTTACTTTTTTTCTTTTCGTTTCTCCCTGTCATAATACCGATGCCCACAGGCACAGTTCTTTTTAACAATAGGTGACTTCTCGCTGCATTTTGGGCACTTTTTCATCGGTGCTGGATTTTTTTTTTTTTTTGCAATCTTTTCAATAATGATTTTAACCTTTAACCTT
>JABUQX010049325.1:7500-10000 GCA_015478945.1 Trachelipus rathkii | reverse complement strand
ATTATTATTATTAATAAGGTCTGTATTTAGAATTTTCGAAAATATAATTATTAAATAGCTGTCATCTGAAATTTATTTTTTGTGAGTTGTGTCACTATCAAAAAGACAGCAAAATCTACACTCTAAAAAGTTTTAAATTTTTTAACTTATTTTGTCAATTATTAATAATGTGTGATTAACACGTAATATAATATCTTTTTAATTATTCGTTATTTTTAAACGTGTTATTTTATTACATCCTTTATGAACGTATATTCCTTACAATCAATCTTGCCAATTTATATGGTTAAAATGAAAATAATATATTATATGTAACATAAATGATTGCAACGCTCAATTGGAAACTTTATTTTAAGTGTTAATAACACATTGTTAATAACACATTAAACGCACATTGTTAATAACACAATAATAACAACATAAATCTTTAAAGAAACATTTTATGTTTCGATTTCCTTCGTAAACATTTTATAGTGTATTGAACGTAGGTACAAATTTAATTCTAAGTACACTATTCATATCTGAAAGTATTACACTACAAAGAACACACAATTGACTCCATTGCCGCTTCACCGGCCAACCACTAAAATACATATTCTGCTACAAGGCGTGACTTATATTGTAGCATATAATATCAGCTTGTTTGATTGGTTACTAAGAGCTTAAATCAACCAATTAAATAATGTATGAATTATATTTTTAATAAAAATAATAATAAAATAATATATATATATATATATATATATATATATATATATATATATATATATATATATATATATATATATATATATATATATATATATAATATATATATTTTTCTTAGAATATCTATAATATATATATATATATATATATATATATATATATATATATATATATATATATATATATATATATATATATATATATATATATATATATATATAAAATAATAATATATATATATATATATATATATATATATATATATATATATATTTTATATATATATATATATATATCAGTGGCGAATCCTTATTGCTTGCTTAGCATGCGGCGCATGCTTAAGGGAAAAATAATAAAAGAAAATTTTGATTGTCAGTATACTGTGATTTGAGAATAAAGATGTCGATAATTATTCTTCTTCTAACGCTTCTATTAACAATAAATTCAAATTTATATTTAATTAGCATTCTGGGGCAGCGAAAGTGAATAAAAATATCGCTAGTCAATACGATGTTTGCGGTAGCTGGAGCGCCTGAATTTCTGAAAGTTTAAAGTATTAAACAGGTGCGCGCGCATGAAATTCTTAATGGCGAAAACACCATGAAAAATTTTGCGGAAATTTAACAACAAGCAAATACAAAGAGACGAGGGAGAAACGCATTTCGTAGCCTTTCTTTATTCCTTTCGTTCACCATGTGGATTTCAATACACAAATCTTAAATTTAGATTTTCGACCTTATTCCCTGGTGCATAAGGACCATTTTTGCATCAAATGACTCAAAAAGGAACATATAAACACGATTGTATATACTCGTAAACGTAAAACTAAAATTTTCGGTAGGCTTCTGGCCTTTTTTATGGCCTAATGAGCTCTCTTCGCTAATTTTTTTCCATAAGGTTTTATTTGCTTTTCACTATTAATTATTTTTTATCCTAAGTAAGTTTTTCTTTCAAAAAGCATATATTTTGACTTTATATGTCATAAATAAATAGTTTGCAAGAATTAAATAGTTATTTCAATTTAAAATTTTTTCGACACAAAAGGATTAATATTCGTTCATAATTAATTTTTAAAAAAATTCGACAAAGATATATAATTTTCTTTTTTTCTATTAGAGTAATCATGCTATAATCGTTCAGTTTTTAAAACGTTTTGAAAGTGGTGAGTTTTATTTTCAGTTATTAATTAAAATTCTTTAAGTGGTAACCTTATATAATTAAAATAATTAAATTAGTGCATTAGGCATTGCGGAGGATAAATCCGTATTATAGGTCATTTCGAGAACAAGAAGGACTATTTTCATTCACTAGCACTGTTGTCAATTGAAAACTCTTTGCTACATGACTTAAAAGTTAGTTCGCCACTTCATGATGAGGTATGGTACAGAAGTTTCTTGAGAAAAACATTAGAGCAGAGATTATCCTAAAGTGAAGAATCGCTACGGTGATTCACTCTATAGATTGAAAGTAATCTTTGTATTTTAATTATATAAATATATATATATATATATATATATATATATATATATATATATATATATATATATATATATATATATATATATATATATATATATATATATATATAAATATGGTGACTATTGTGTTTAGGGATAGAAATATTATAACTTTCCGCATGCTCATACATTTTCGTCCTGATTCTCCCCTAATATATATATAGATATATATATATATATATATATATATATATATATATATATATATATATATATATATATATATATATATATATATATATATATATATATATATATATATATATATATATATA
>JABUQX010049325.1:0-2500 GCA_015478945.1 Trachelipus rathkii | reverse complement strand
AACACTTGTGAGCCATTCCATCCAGTCTACCCACGCCCTCATTCCCCTAACTCTCGTAGACATCTTGATCTATTGATTAGATTCCTATATTCGATATCTCCTATTTCCTTTTAATGCTATATTTTTGACCTAACTTTTATGTTTTTTTTTTTTTATTCAAACTAGATTTTGACCCCATTTCTAGAGTGATTATTTCTTAAGTCTTGTTGTAATTTGTGGGGAAAACATATTATTTTAATAACACACAAAATTTAGGCGTTAGCCCTATTAAATCTATTTTATATTTATTTGTTTGTTTTTGTTTATCCTAAAAAATAAACATATTTTCGTTTATGTTTACTTAAAAATTTATAATTTCCCATTTATAAATAAATAAATCTTCAAAATTATATTACAAAATACTTTCCTAAAGCAGTAAACAAGTTATTATCTCTCCAGTAACTCGCTAAAGATAACAGTCAGTCTCAAGATAAACAGTTAACTACACAACAAAACTGCCCCACTCCCTCAACTCCCTTTCATCCATCCTGGTCCTCCTATATGATTCTACTATTTTCGATTTGATTACATGTAGTGACAATTATCTTTTTTTTGTCCCCAATTGTTTCAATCATTAACCCATATAATCATAGATCTTAACTCTCAAGACATTCTACCTTTCTTACCCTCCTCTATTTATGCTTTAGAGTTTCTGTTATTAAACGATTTTAGCTTTTATGTTACTAAAAAATTTATATTGCTTTTACGAATATATATATATACTATTAAGAGGATCAAAATTTGCATTTTACATACCCTAAAGCAGTAAATCAGTCAAATCAGTTAATCAAACTGACCCACGTCCACCCTCCTTACCCTTCGGAATGATCTGATTGATCGTAGTTGACTATAATTAATCCGTATGTTGTGAGTTCGAAAGTCAGGTGATTAAAATGTGGGAAAGTGAACATATAAACAAACTAAAAAACTTTTTATTTTATTTTTTAATGTTGTATTTATGTTTTACATCATTATAAAAAAACAAGAATAAATTTTTACACATCTTGAAACACTTAAAACCAGATTTCCGAATTCGATATCTCATGCTGATAGGACCTATACACAAAATTGTAGACAGATATAATTATTAATCAAAACATAACATAAAAGCATGTTTAATAATAGTAAATTCCGCTCAGGCTTATAATGTCTTATAGACAATTCCATACAAAAATATTCGAACCCCTTCTTTAGCCATCCATAATAGACTGATTGAATAGTCTATTGCATCATCAATTATTTAGTTCTGAAAATCAATTGATCTTATTAGTATGAGCAAATCCAAAGTCAGATATGACTACTAATAGTGGATTCAAGCATAACCTTTAGCGATAAAGATCGAGTAACTACGAATGGAATAGGAGCTTTATGATTTTGATTAATTTGTATTTTATCTTGTTGAAATTTACTGCTTCTGTAGGTTTATGGAGTAAAATATGTTAAGTTTTTTTTATAGTATAAAGCATGAAGATGTATACACAGTACAAAAATTATTTATTGTTTTAGTATATGCTAATAATGATTAATCATACTCTTGCTCAAGATGTTAAGTTGTTTGGTAAGTTGATTGGGTAGGTTAATGTATATACAGGGTTGTCTAAGTTTTAGTCGGCAGTAAAGGTGTTAGTAAAAACTCGGTTATCAAATGGTTTTTTTTTTTGTTTTGTTTAACTAAAGAATACTTTAAACTTTAAATGTTATTTAAAAGGAAAAACAAACAAAATAAAAAAAGTATATATTTTTCTTAGTATAAAAAAATTTATTACTCACATTTCTTTTAGCGAGTAACCCCACTTAAATAAGTGCTGGCGTGATGTTGACTACCCAAAAATGATGACCTTGAGTCTAGCTGATTCAGAGTAGATCCAGATGGTTATTATTAGTATCAACATCCAAGAGTCACGGCCAATGAGTTTAATAGAAGACTTATCAAGGTATGATTGGATAATCCTGGATTAACTCGAAAATAACTTAATCAGTGCGGTATTAAATGAGCAGGTAGTCCACACGATCAAACTGAGCCTACACATCCGGGAACGAAAGACTAATAATTGGCGACGCTCTCAGTTGGAATGTTAGTTTTGATACGGATTTAGCTGATTTACGAGCGTAGGTATGGTCAAAACAAATTAATGGCACATTTTTGAAATGAGTCTAACATCAAAAAGATAAATTGTTGGTTAGTAAAAACGAAATGTTAAAAAAAAACCATAAACAAAAATAAATACAAACGAGTTTGGGGTATATTCTGATGTTAGTTAATCAAAATATGACCTTAAATCGAAAATCAGATCGAATATTAGTTTAAATCATGAGTCTAAGAGTGAGGGGAGGGCAGTTTGATTAACTTCGGATTTTATCTGAGTCGGATATGCTCTACTGCTAGTTATATCTTGTATTTTACGCGTATTAGATATGAAGAAGAAGGTGCAAATAATAATAGGTTGACCGGTTGATATAT
>JABUQX010049324.1:35000-37500 GCA_015478945.1 Trachelipus rathkii | reverse complement strand
GGTCTTATTTTTCTAAGACGCTATTGATTATTCACAAGAATTTGATAGTCAGTTTTATGTATCTATTTTAAATTTAGGTAGAAGCATGTTAATATAATGTTCTAAAAACTCGGGTTTACAGAATTTAATTTAATCAATAAAAATAACAATAATAATAAATAATTAATAATAATCATAATAATAATAAAGTACAATAAATAATAATAATAAATAATAATAATAAAGCAATAATAATAAAATAATAATAATAATATTAATAATCAATAATAATAATGAATAATAAGAGATAACAATAACAATCACACCAATAACCAATAAACAACTACAAATAACCACCACACGACAAATAGACACATAACCAATAACCTAATAACATAACAATAATAATAACTAATAATTCAATAATAATAATAATACAACTCCATTAAGCATAATAATAATCAACACATCAACAATAACAATAAACAATAACAATAACAATAACAAAACAATAGAACTAACAACAACAGTAACAATAACAATAATAACAGTAATAACAATAATTAAAACAATAATAATACTTAATAATAATAAAATAATAATACTAGAATAAAAAATTGGAATAATAATAAAAATATATAAGAATGATCGTAATAATTCATAATAATAAGAATTAAGAATTAGAGTTTTAATTATATATAATATAGGAATTATATTGTCATCGTTTACTTATTACTTAGCATTCATAATTATAATGATCATAATTACTAATAATAATTAATAATAAATACTAATTAATAATAATAAGTGAATTTAATAAATAATAATGCAGAAATAATAATAATAATAATATAATAATAATAATAATAATAATAATAATAATAATAAATAAAATACATCATATAATTATGATACATAAGAATAATACAAATACGACGCATAATGAATAAGCAATGTAAACAATCATAACCAATACAATAAGCAATAAGCAATAAACAATATAGATAATAATAATAATAATTAAATAATAATAATAATACATTGAACAAAAAATAATGAAAAATAATAATAAAAATAATAAAAATAATATCCAGAAAGAACAATAGTAATCGTAAATATATAATAAATAACCTAATTAATAATAAATATATAAATCAATAATGATCACTACGTGATCATAATTTCTTCGACTTAATAATAATAAATAATAATAATAGCAAAACAAAATAAAATAAATGAATAAAAATCAAAATAAAAATAAAATATATAATAAAAATAAAATAAAAAAAAAATTAAAAATAAAAATAAAAAATTAAAAGTAAAATAAAAAATAAAATTAAAAATAAAATAAAAATTAAAAATAAAATAAAAAACAAATAAAATTAAAAATGAAAATAAAATAAAAAAAAATAAAAAATAAAAAAAAAAATAAAAATAAATAAATAACAATAAAAATAAAAATAATAATAAAAATAAAATAAAAATAAAAATAAAAATTAAAAATAATAAATAAAATAAAAATAAAAATGAAAAATAAAATAAAATTAAAATAAAATAAAAATAAAAATAAAATAAAAATAAAAATAAAAATAAAATAAAAACTAAAATAAAAACTTATATTAAAGTTAATTCTATTCCATATGTAATCACAAGAAAGAATAAATAATAATACAAACAAACAGTAATAAAAATAAAAGTAATAATAAAACTTTAAACTAGTAATAATATAACAGCTTTTCAATCATCTAGTAACCACTATTTAAGTGAATTTAGTATTAGCGAGAAATCAAATTACATAGAAATCGAATCGAACACACCCCACCAACGTCAAATTCTAAAGATTTACGGTATTGAGACACCTATTTACTCATGCAATTAACAACGTAGACTTCGAACGAACAAAACCTTGAACATATTCTTCAACGCATCATTTCCATGCGACTACACCACGCATAAACACACGCCAGAAACACCACCAAACTATAAATAAAAACAATTATTGATGAAATGTTGACACATATAAAATACACAAAAACTTGAATCTAAAACACTCAAAACCCAAAACTCTCTCCTTCATAATTCAACCTCTCTCATTAACCGGCCAAATCTAATTACTCACCTCCCCACAAAACCAACAAACCCACCACCCCAATGCTTACATAACGCTATTCTGCCACCTCCTTGCGCAATTATGCCCGAGCTCTCATTCCCATGTCGCAACATAACCCAATCGCCAACCTGAGGACTTAGTAAGCTCCACTAGAATGATATCTTATATCACAAACCTCACTCATACTCATTGCTCGCACCGCGCAGCGCTTTTTCATAAGCCACAAGCTTTCCTCGCACTAAACCCAGTCCAGCTATAGAATAATCCTCGACTTTCTTAAAGCAAAAGAACCCAACTTAGCCAACTCAACAACACACAACGTAAGTTCACATACTTACACTACGCACAAACACCACACGCCCCCAGCCCAATCACCACATACATATACCCTACATGACCTATACACCCACA
>JABUQX010049324.1:7500-12500 GCA_015478945.1 Trachelipus rathkii | reverse complement strand
TAGTTTTTTTTAAAAAATTGTCATGTTTTACATACCCTAAAGCAGTTAATCAGTAAATCAGTAAATCAAATTACCATCCAACCACCCTCCTATCCATCCGTGATCTATTGATCTATTGATCTATTGATTCAAGTCATATTTTTTAGTAAAATTGTAAAGTTTTACATTCCCTAAATCAGTAAATCAAAAAATCAAACCACCCAACCTACACTCCTGTCCAACCATGATCTAATGATATATTGATCTATTGAAATCTATTGATCAGGGTCATTTACTTTTTACTAAAATTATCATGTTTTACTTACCCTAAATCAGTAAATCAGTAAATCAACCGGCCATTACCACACTGCCACATTCATTCATGATCTATTGATCTATTAATCTACTGATCTATTGATTCCAGTCACATTTCGAGTATCATTTTTGGATAAACATAACATAAAAACAAATTCTTTATACCCTGATCAACGAATATATGCGAACGTAACAAAGTTTTCACATTAATAAAGCTTACTTAGCATCATCTGAACTATGAATATAATGCACAGCGACAAACCTGACACACTTAAACATGAATAAATTGTTAACGTTAACAAAGTTCCACAATTAACAACAGTAAAGTAAACTAACATAGCATTACAAAGGATCGTAACCTATTCACACTTTTGTCAAGCATATCTCTAACAAAACAATGTTAATTTATATTAACAGGGTAATATTTAACAAAAATTATCACAACATTGGTTAAATTACATACTAATCAACGAATATTCTCTAACGAAATAAAGTTTCCACATCAATAGAGCTAACATAGTGTAACACGAACTAAGAAAATAATGTACAACGACAAAAACCTAACATATCTACACACGAATAAAACTGTTGACATTAACAAAGTTCCACACTTAACACCAGTAAAGTAACTAACATTGCATGCAAAACGTAACCTATTCATACTTTTTTCAAGCATATCTCTAACATATTAACGTTAATTTTACATTGACACAGTTAAATTTAGCAAAAATGTAGTCATAACCTGTCCGATTAATACAACAGACCAACGAAATATATGCAAAACGTACAAAAGTTTTTAACAAACATCATAGTAATAGAAAACAAAAATTTAACATAACCTTACCTAAATATCATAATCCCCAACAAATAATTGCAAACATAACAAAGTTTTATCCAAACATAACATAAAAATAACATAAGTTTTATCCTAACATAACATAAAAATAAGTTTTTTGAATAAAATATCATATTAAAGTGTAATAGTTTACTGATTTTAAAGCAGTAAATCAGTAAATCAAACATCCCTCCCCACTACCCCTCCCCCCTCCTCCCTACCTTTTGCATCTATGATCTTTTGATTCAGGCACTATCGAGTATCATTTTCGGATAAACATAAGTACAAAAAATAAGTTCTTTATATACTAACCAACGAATATATGCTAACGTACATTGTTTTCACATTAAAAGCTAACATTAGCATTACCAGAACTAACAATTATTAATGTACAACGACAAAACCTAACCCACCTTACGCACGAATAAACTAAACATTAACAAAGTTCCATACTAACAACAGTAAAGTACCTAGCAACAGCGTACAAAACGTATCCTATTCACACTTTTTCAAGCATATCTCTAACACATCAATGTTAATTTTACATTAACACTATTGATTTACGTCGCATTTCGAGTATCATTTCGGATTAACATAGCAACAAAAATATGAGTTCTTTATATACTAACCACCGAATATATATATGCTAACATACCAATGTTTTCACATTAATAAAAGCTAAACATAGCATCATAAGAACTAATAAAATAATGTACAACGACAAACTAACACATCTTAAACATGAATAACTGTTAACATTAACAAAGTTCACACTTAACACCAGAAAAGAACTTAACATGCCATACAAAACGTAACCTTTCATACTTTCAAGCAAATATCTCTAACATATTAACGTTAATTTTACATTGACACTAATATTTTAAACAAAAATTTATCATAACCTTGTCTAATTATCATACAGACCATCGAATAACTGTAAACATAACAAAGTTTTATCCAAACATAACATAAAAATAAGTTCTTTGAATAAAAATATCATAGTAAAGTGTAATAGTTTACTTCATTTTAAAGCAGTAAATCCAGTAAATCAGTAATTCAAACCATCAACCCCTCCCAATCCTCCCTTCATGACCTTTTGATCTATTGATCTATGATCTATTGATATTTCCAGTATCATTTCGGATAAACATAAACACAAAATAAGTTCTTATATAGCAGACAGTCGAATAATATCTGAAACGTAACAACTTCATAATAAGCTAACGATAAACATAACCTGAACTAAGAATATAATGTACAACGACAAACCTAACACACCATACGTACGAATAAACTACTAAAATTAACAAACTACCGCACTTTAACAACAGTAAAGTACCTAACATTTCGTACAAAACGTTAAACCTATCACACTTTTTTCAAGCATATCTCTAACATACCAATGTTAATTTTACATTAACATTGGTAACATTTAACAAAAATTTAACATAACTGTCTAATCATCATACTGACAACGAATATAAAGCTAACGTAACAAATTTTTTAAATCGTAATATTTAACAAAAAATCATCATAACCTCGTCTAAATGATCATTAATCCCCTTCGTCTCTTTGCATCACAAAATGTTCGCACTAAACATAAAAAAACAAAAAATCCTAAAAACAAAAAAATAAGTCTTAATAAAATATCACAGTAAAGGGTAATAGTTTACTGATTTTAAAGCACTAGAAGGCGTGTAAGCGCGGTTTGGGCCGCAGCCCTTCGGGCTGAGGCTTACCCCCTAATTCGAGGGGTAATGCCCGCTTTACACCCATTCTGGTGTGATCCCCCTCTCAGATGCACATCCCGGAGCAAGGTGCGCGATCCCCATTGGGGTTTTCTCTCGGAAGTATGATGTGTTGCTTTAGATACTCTTGGATAATGAAAACTGTTTATATTCGTAAGTTAGGTCCGTTATGTTAAATATTACTATGCCAATGTTGAAATTAAAACACTGATTTGTTAGAGGAATTATGAGTTTTTGTAAGAGATATTACTGTGTTAACTGATGATGATGTGTTAGAAATGGTGAGCCTAGGTTAAGTTTTTGTTGAGTATGTTAGGGTTTGCCCGAGAATTTGCTATATGTCTACGTTATTCATAGTTCAAATGATGTTATACTCGGAAACGAGTGGACACTTTGATGAGATAGTGTCAATCATAGTTCAAGATGGCTGGTATCTTGATAGACACTTTATAAGGATTTTGTAGATAATTATGTTTTACCTGTTGCTTGAATGCGTGAAAAAGTGAACATATCGCAGTATTGTATGACCGTTAGGCTAACTTACCTTTGATAATAGGAATTTCAGGGTGTGTAGCGGATTATTCATACGACGAGGTATGTTTAGTTTTGCATTCTGTACATTATTTTTTAGTTCAGGTATGCATATGTTAAGCTTTATTGGAATGATAAAACTTTGTTGCGGTCGTTGGGTGGGTAGCGTGACTGCAAGCGGATGGGTGGCTGGATACTTGAATTTACTGATTTACTGCTTTAAAAATTCAGTAAACCTTTACGCTTTACTGTGATATTTTATTCAAAGAACTTATTTTATGTTAATGTCAGGATAAAACTTTGTATTTTATGTATGTTTGGTTAAAACTTTATGTTTGCAATTATATCGTTGGGGATTATGCATATTTTAGACGGGTTATGATTGAATTTTGTTAAAATATTACGAAGTTGATGCAAAAAATTTGTATTAGCTATATTCGTTGTCAGTATGATGATTATTAGACAGGTTATGTTAATATTACGATTGTTAATTAAAATTAACATTTGCGTATGTTAGAGGATATGCTTGAAAAAGCTGTGAATAGTTACGGTTGTACGAAGTTTAGTACTTTACTGTGTAAGTGCGGAAGTAATGTTAAGTAGTTTATTCGTACGATGGTGTGTTTAGGTTTTGTCGTTACATTATATTCTTGAGTTCTGGTAATTGCCTATGTTAGCTTTATTAATGAGAAAACAATGTTACGTTAGCATATATTTCATTGGTTACGTATATAAAGAACTTAATTTTTTGTACTATGTTTATCCGAAATGGTACTCTTTGACCCTAATCAATAGATCAATAGATAAAAAGGTCATGGAGGGAGGGAAGGGAGGTTGATGGTTTGATTTACTGATTTTACTGCTGTAAAATCAGTAAACCTATTACACTTTACTAGGATATTTTCAAAAAAATTATTTTTATGTTATGTTCGGGTAAAACTTTGTTATTTTTTGTTATGTTTGATTAAAACTTTGTTATGTTTGCAATTATTTGTGGGGTTTATGGATATTTAGGTAAGGTTTTATGTTAAATTTTGTTTAAATATTACTATTATAATGTAAAAAAACTTTGTTACGTTAGCATATATTCGTTTATCTCTATGATAATCGGACAAGGTTATGACACATTTTTGCTTGTTACTGTGGCAATGTAAGATTAACGTTAATAGTTAGAGATTATGCCCTTGAAAAAGTATTTGAATAGCGTTACGTTTTGCATGCAATGTTGGTTACTTTACAGGCGTTAAGTGTGGAACTTTTGTTAATGTTAAAACAGTTTATTCGTGTGTAAGTGTGTTAGGTTTGTCGTTGTACATTATATTCTTAGTTCATGTTACGCTATGTTAGCTTTATTGATGTTGAGAAACTTTATTACGTTAGAGTATATTCGTTGATCAGTATGATAATAAACAATGTGTGAAAATTTTTGTTAAATATTACCGTGTTAATATAAATTAACATTGTTATGTTAGAGATATGCTTGACCAAAGTGTGAATAGGGTACGTCTTTGTATGCTATGGAGTACTTTTACTGTTGTTTAAGTGTGGAACTTTGTTAACGTTAACAGTTATTCATGCTTTAAACAGGTGTG
>JABUQX010049323.1:0-7500 GCA_015478945.1 Trachelipus rathkii | reverse complement strand
TTTCACATTAATAAAGCTAACATAGCATCATCTAAACTAGAAAATAATGACAAAGACAACAGCACATCTTAAGCAGGAATAACCAGTCAACATTAACAAAGTTCCATACTTAACACCAGTAAAGCAGCTAACATGGTATGCAAAACGTAACTTATTCTTACTTTTTCAAGCATAACTCTAACATATTAACGTTAATCTTACACTAACACAGTAACATTTAACTAAAATTTCTCACAACATTGGTTAATTATCATACAGAGCAGCGAAAGTATGCTAACGTAACAAAGTTTCCACATTAATAAAGCTAACATAGCATCAACTGAACTAAGAAAATAATGCACAAAGACAAACCTATCACATCTTAAACACAAATAAACTGTTAACATTAACAAAGTTCAACACTTAACACCAGTAAAGCAACTAACATGGTATGCAAAACGTAACTTATTCTTACTTTTTCAAGCATAACTCTAACATATTAACGTTAATCTTACACTAACACAGTAACATTTAACTAAAATTTCTCACAACATTGGTTAAATTATCATATTGATCAACGAATATACTCTAAAAACTAACAATGTTCTTCACATAATAAGCTAACATAGCCATCATATGAACTAGAAAATAATGTACAACGACAAACCTAACACATCTTACGCCCTAAAAAACTGTTAACATTAACAAAGTTCCACACTTAATATCAGTAAAGTAACTAACTTTACATACAAAACGTAACCTGTTCATACTTTTTTCCAAGCATATCTCTGCATATTAACGTTAATCTTACATTGACACAGTAAACATTTATCAAACAAATAGTGTCATAAACCATACCTAACCCATCATCATAATACCTAACGAGTAAATACGAATAAAGTAAAGTTTTTAGGCTTATCTCTTTTTTAGACTCCGCCTCTTTTCAGAAAATACCAACTCTAAAACATGAAAAAAATGATTTTACGCTTTAACTATTTGCATAAAGTGATGCAATACTTATTATATTTGACCCTCTGGCAGGAATACAGGCAATGTAGCAGTATCCATCCGGTTGACGATAAAATTTTATTGACACAACGTTGGGAATAACGAAGCTCCTCGTGAAGATATCAACAACACACGTGGAGATGCGGGGAGATGTCATCGTACCAGTACAGTGAAAAAAATGTCCTACTGATGGAAATCGTATGCATAAACAACCCTTATAGGTAATGAGATTCTTTCTTTCATCCCAACCAGAAGAAAGTAAACAAGAATACAATGCCCGAACGAACCATATCAGTTCAAAAGGGTATATATTCTCGTTCGACAACAACAACAACAACAACAACAACAATAACATAGTACAAAGATAAGTTCTTTGGATACTAACCAATGAATATATGCTAACGTAACATTGTTTTCACATTAATAAAAGCTAACATATCATTACCAGAGCTAAGAAAATAATGTACAACGACGAATCTAACACAACTTAAGCACGAATAAACTGTTAACATTAACAAAGTTCCACACTTAACACCTGTAAAGTAACTGACATTGCATACAAAACGTAACCTTTCATACTTTTACCAAACATATCTCCAACATATTTAACATTATTATACATTAACGCCAGTAATATTTACAAGAATTATCATAATCCTGTTTAATTATCATACAGAGCAGTGAAAGTACGCTAACGTAACAAAGTTTCCACATTAATAAAGCTAACATAACATAACCTGAACTAAGAATATAATGTACAATGACAAACCCAACACACCATACGCACGAATAAACCACTAACATTAACAAACTTTCACACTTAACAACAGTAAAGTACATAACACTTCGTCCAAAACGTAACCTATTCACACTTTTTTCAAGCATATCTCTGACATATCAATGTTAATTTTACATTAACATCGTAATATTTAACAAAAATTTAGCATAAACCTGTCTAATCATCATACTGACAAAGAATATAATGCTGACGTAACAAATGTTTTACATCAACTTCGTAACATTTAACAAAAAATTCATCATAACCTCGTCTAAATATCATAATCCCCAGCGAATAATCGCAAACATAACAAAGTTTTAACCAAACATAACAAAAAATAACAAAATTTTATCCTAACATAACATAAAAATAAGTTCCTTGAGTAAAATATCACAGTAAAACGTAATAATTTACTGATTTTAAAGCAGTAAATCAGTAAATCAGTAAATCAAACCACCCATCCCTGCAATCCCCTACCCGTCCCACCCTCCTGTGATCTATTGAGCTATTGATTCAAGTCATATTTCATGTATCATTTTGGACAAACATAACATAAAAAATATGTTCTTTATATACTAACCTACGAATATATGCTTAACCAACAAAGTTTTAGCATCAATAAAGCTAACAAATCATAACCGCTACTAGGAATATAATGTACAAATGCAAACCTAACATACCTAGCGTATGAATAATCAGCTAACATCCTGAAAAATTCCCTACTGATCAAGGTAAACTAGCTAACAGATCATACAATACTCGATATGTTCTCACTTTTCGAGCATATTAGCAGCAGGTAAAGCCGTATTATCTAACAAATTCCCTTAACAAAGTGACCAATCTATCAAAGATGCCACCATATTGAACTATGAATTGATACTATCTTCATCAAAGTGTCACTCGTTTTGAGTATAACATCATTTGACCTATGAATAAACGTAGACATTAGCAAAAGTCTAGGGCAAACCTAACATTATTCAACAAAAACTTAACCTAGGTTCACGTTTCTAACACATCATCGTCAGTTAACACAGTAATATCTTACAAAAACTCATCATTTCTCTAACAAATCAGTGTTATTTCCACATTGTCATAGTAATATTTAACATAACGTACTTAACTTACGAATAAACAGTTTTCATTAACCAAGAGTATCTAAAGCAACACATTACCTTCCGAGAGAAAACCCAGGGGGATGCGCCCCTTGAAAGGGTGTGAATCCTGCGAGGGGGATCACCCCGAAGGGGTGTAAGCGGGCTTTACCCCTCCGAAGGAGGGGTAAGGCCTCAGCCCTTCGGGCTGAGGCCCAAAGCCCGCTTACACCCCTTCGGGGTGATCCCCCCTCGCAGGATTCACACCCTTTCAATGGGCGCATCCCCCTGGGTTTTCTCTCGGAAGGTAATGTGGCTTTAGATACTTTTTGGTTAATGAAAACTGTCTTATTTCGTAAGTTAAGTACGTGTATGTTAAATATACCATGACAATGTTGGAAATAACACTGATTGTTAGGCAGAAATGATGAGGTTTTGTTAAGATATTTATGTGTTAACTGACGATGATGTGTTAGAAACGCGTGAACCTAGGTTAAGTTTTTGTCTGAATAAGTTAGGTTGCCCTAGACTTTGCTAATGGTTCGTATTTCACAGATCAAATTTGAGGTTATACTCAAAACGATGTGACACTTTGATGAGATTTAGTATCCAATTTCATAGTTCAATATGGTGGCACTTCTTTGATAGATTGGTCACTTTGTTTTAAAGGGGAAAATTTGTGAGATAATACGGCGATTTACCTGCTTGCTAATTGCTCGAAAAGTTTTGAGAAACATATCGAGTATTTGTAATGATCTTGTTAGCTAGTTTACCTTGATCAGTAGGGAATTTTTTCAGGATGTTAGCTGATTATTCATACACTAGTTATGTTAGGTTTGCATTTGTAATTATATTCTTAGTTCAGGTTATGATATTTTAGCTTTATTGATGCTAAAACTTTGTTGATTAAGCATATATTCGTAGGTTAGTATATAAAGAACATATTTTTATGTTATGTTTGTCCAAAATGATACATGAAATATGACTTGAATCAATAGCTCAATAGATCACAGGCGGGTGGGACGGGTAGGGGACTGCAGGGATGGGTGGTTTGATTTACTGATTTACTGATTTACTGCTTTAAAATCAGTAAATTATTACGTTTTACTGTGATATTTTATTCAAAGAACTTATTTTTATGTTATGTTAGGATAAAATTTTGTTATTTTTTGTTATGTTTGGTTAAAACTTTGTTATGTTTGCGATTATTCGCTGGGGATTATGATATTTAGAAGAGGTTATGATGAATTTTAGTTAAATGTTTACTTAAGTTGATGTAAAAACATTTGTTACTTTCAGCATTATTTTCTTTGTCAGTATTGATGATATTAGACAGGTTTATGCTAAATTTTTGTTAAATTTATTACGATGTTAATGTAAAATTAACATTGTTATATATGTTAGAAATATGCTTGAAAAAGTGGGGATAGGTTACGTTTTGACGAAGTGTTATGTACTTTACTGTTGTTAAGTGTGAAAGTTTGTTAATGTTAGTGGTTTATTCGTGCGTATGGTGTGTTGGGTTTGTCATTGTACATTATATTCTTAGTTCAGGTTATGTTATGTTAGCTTTATTAATGTGGAAACTTTGTTACGTTAGCATACTTTCACTGCTCTGTATGATAATTAAACAAGGTTATGATAAATTCTTGCTAAATATTACTGTGTCAATGTAAAAATTAACGTTAATATGTTAGAGATATGTTTGGTAAAAGTGATGAATAGGCTACGTTTTGTTGCAATGTTAGTTACTTTACTGGTGTTTAGTGTGGAACTTTGTTAATGTTAACAGTTTACTCGTGCTTAAGTTGTGTTAGATTCGTCGTTGTTCATTATTTTCTTAGTTCTGGTAATGCTATGTTAGCTTTATTAATGTGAAAACAATGTTACGTTAGCATATATTTCATTGGTTAGTATCCAAAGAACTTATCTTTGTACTATGTTATTGTTGTTGTTGTTGTTGTTGTTGTCGAACGAGAATATATACCCTTTTGAACTGATATGGTTCGTTCGGGCATTGTATTCTTGTTTACTTTCTTCTGATTGGTTGAAAGAAAGAATCTCGTTACTTTAAGGGTTGTTTATGCATACGATTTCCTTCAGTAGGACATTTTTTCGTCACTTGTACTGGATTACGATGACATCTCCGCATCTCCAGTGTGTTGTTGATATTCTTCACGCAGGAGCTTCGTTATTCCACGTTGTGTCAAAAAAAATTATCGTCACGGATGGATACTGCATACATGCCTGTATTCTTGCCGAGGGTTCCAAATATATAAGTATTGCATCACTTTATGCAAATAGTTAAAGCGTAAAATCATTTTTCATGTTTAGAGTTGGTATTTTCTGAAAGGAGGCGGAGTCTAAAAAGAGATAAGTCTAAAAAACTTTACTTTATTCGTATTTACTCGTTAGGTATTATGATGGTTAGGTATGGTTATGACACATTTTTTGATAAATGTTACTGTGTCAATGTAAGATTAACGTTAATATGCTAGAGATATGCTTGGAAAAAGTATGAATAGGTTACGTTTTGTATGTAAAGTTAGTTACTTTACTGGTGTTAAGTGTGGAACTTTGTTAATGTTAACAGTTTATTAGGGCGTAAGATGTGTTAGGTTTGTCGTTGTACATTATTTTCCTAGTTCATATGATGCTATGTTAGCTTTATTAATGTGAAGACGTTGTTATGTTAGAGTATATTCGTTGATCAGTATAATTAACCAATGTTGTGAGAAATTTTAGTTAAATGTTACTGTGTTAGTGTAAGATTAACGTTAATATGTTAGAGTTATGCTTGAAAAAGTAAGATTAGGTTACGTTTTGCATACCATGTTAGCTCGCTTTACTTGGTGTTTAAGTATGTGTAACTTTGTTACATGTTGACTGGTGATTCCTGCTTTAAAGGTGTGATAGGTTTGTCTTTGCACATTATATTCTTAGTTCAGTTGATGCTATGTTAGCTTTATTAATGTGAAAACTTTGTTACGTTAGCATACTTTCGCTGCTCTGTATGATAATTAACCAATGTTGTGAGAAATTTTAGTTAAATGTTACTGTGTTAGTGTAAATTAACATCGTTATGTTAGAGATATGCTTGAAAAAGTAAGAATAGGTTACGTTTTGCATACCATGTTAGCTGCTTTACTGGTGTTAAGTATGGAACTTTGTTAATGTTGACTGGTTATTCCTGCTTAAGATGTGCTAGGTTTGTCTTTGTGCATTATTTTCTTAGTTTAGATGATGCTATGTTAGCTTTATTAATGTGAAAACTTTGTTACGTTGACATATATTGATTGATCTTTGTATAAAGAACTTGATTATGTTTTGTTTATCCAAAATGATACTCAAAATGTGACTTGATCAATAGATCAATAGATCAATAGGTCAATAGGACAGGAAGGTGACAGGAAGGTAGATGGATGGTGTTTGATTTAGTGATTTACTGCTTTAGGGTATGTAAAACGTTACAATTTTAGTAAAAAATATGACCTTAATCAATAGATCAATAGATCATAGATGGTCAGGAGGGTGGCCGGATGATGGTTGGATGGTGTTTGATTTAGTGATTTACTGCTTTAGGCGTATGTAAAACGTTCAATTTTTTAGTAAAAAAATGTGACCCTAATCAATTAGATCAATAGATCATAGATGGTCAGGAGGGTGAGGTTTGATTTACTGATTTAGTGATTTACTGCTTTAGGGTATGTAAAACATTACAAATTTAGTAAAAATTTGACCTTAATCAATTAGATCAATAGATCAATAGAATAATAGATCAATAGATCATGATGGACAGATATGCAGGTTGGGTGGCTTGATTTTACTGTTTTACTGATTTAGGGTATGTAAAACGTTACAGTTTTAGTAAATTAAAATTTGACCTAATCAATAGATCAATAGATCAATAGATCAATAGATCAATGGATCATGATAGACAGGAGGGTAGCTAAGGATGGCTTGATTTAGGATTTACTGCTTTAGGGTCATGTAAAACAGACAATGTTTAGTAAAAAATTTGAACCTTAATCAAATAGCATCAATAGATCAATGATCAATAGCATCAATAGATCAAAGGATCACAGATGGACAGATATGCAGGTTGGGTGGCTTGGATTTAGTGCATTTACTGCTTTAGGGTATGTAAAACATGACAATTTTAGTAAAAAAAATATGACCTTAATCAATAGATCAATAGATCAATAGAATCAATAGATCAATAGATCATAGATCCAATAGTCAATGGATCACAGATGGACAGATATGCAGGTTGGGTGGCTTGATTGGTTTGATTTAGTGATTTACTGTTTTAAAATATTGTAAAAATGTTAAATTTGTAAATTATAAAACAAAAAAAAAAAAAGAAATTTTATTTATTTATTTATTTATTTATTGATTTATTTTTTTCTTAATGGTTCTGAAACCATTATTTTCGAAAATCTACAGATCCAATAACATATATAAAGACACCTACATTGTTGTTATTACAGACTGTTTATTAAACTCACAAGCACCGCAGTGGCTCCAAGCACCGCGTGGCCGAGCCACCTCTTGATTCCAATACCAACTCTTCTAGAACTCAACTATGAACCCTCTCACCAAATTTTCAGCTTTTCTACGTCAATATTTATGATCTCCTCTGAC
>JABUQX010049322.1:25000-30000 GCA_015478945.1 Trachelipus rathkii | reverse complement strand
ATATATATATATTATATATATATATATATATAATATATATATTATATATACACATATACATACAGTATATATAAGTGTACGATGTTTTCTTTTTACGTCTGGCAGGACGGGTATGTTTGCTGGCCTGACCATTATAAAACTATAGGAGAAATTAAATTCTTACGTACGCCGATAGAAAAGAAATTCACTCTTAGGAATAGGGTAGGAGCGAAAATTTCCAAATTAATTTAATTATTATAACCGTTATTACTAAAGTAGTTTTTTTTTTTTTTTTTTTTTTTTTATAAAATTTTTTTTTTTTTTTTTCACTTTCATATAAAATTTTAATAATTTAATTAAGTTTACAATTTAATTTATTTTATTAAAAAGACTCAGAAATATTGGGTAGGAGCTACCTACCCTACCTACCCTATGTATACGCCCCTGATATATATATATTCTATATATATATATATATCGATATTTAAAAATAAATTATGATATAAATAATATATAAATTTAAAATTTTTAATATCATATTTTTATATATATTACATTTTTTTATGTATATATATAAATATATATATATATATATATATATATATATACTCGAAATTCGTTGTTTTTCTTATCGAAAATTTTCCCACTATAAACCGAGTTCCTATCCTCTTATAAATATATATATATAAATTTAAAAATAGTATATATATATATATATATATATATATATTAATATATTTATAATATATATATATATATATATGTATATAAATATATATATATATATATATATATATATATATATGGTATATATATATTATATATATATATATCTATTAATATATTTTTTTATTTTATAATAATATAATTTTTATTCATTATTATATTGTTTATAAATTTATATATATATATATACATATATATTATTATAATATATATATATATATATATATATATATTAGTATATATAATATATATATATATATATATATATATATATATATATATATATATATATATATATCTAAATATATTATATATTATATATATATATATATATTATAATCTATAAATATATATATATATATATATATATATATATATATATATATATATATATATAATATATATATATATATTATATATATATATACTATATATAATATATATATTAGTATATATATATATATAATATATATTTTAAATTTTTCATTTTTTAAAATATTGATATTTAAACACATATTTCAATTAAATAAATATTTATATTAGAGAATATATAAATATAGTCAAATTTCTAGTAAGTTATAATTAAATATTTAAATATGTAATATTGAAGTATTTTAGATATAATAATAGGTAAATTTTATAACAGGTTTATACAATACCATATCAAAATTATATTTTGAAATAAATTTTATTACTTTTGAAGTATAACTTTTTGGTACAACGGTGAACATCGGGGGGATCCTAGGTAGATATTAACTAGTGTTGTTTATCTCCTACAAGTGAGGTGAAGTTCAAGTTATATTACAATATATTAGTATATTATATAATATATATATATATATATATTAATATATATATATATATATATAATATATAAATATATATTATATATATATATATATATATCATTGTCATGTCATTCTCACCACATAACCTCAATCCCGAGATCGGAAATAACTTCAACCCCGAGACCGGAAATTGGTCAGGGAAAGTATTTTTATGGTTTCTGATCAAGTGGAAAAGTGCAAGGATATAGAGGCCCGATAGTAGGCCCTGCTTTAGCGCAACGCAGTCGGAGTGCTTGCCACCGCGGGTTTGGATTCGCATCCTAATACGCTGCCTTTCCAATGTCAGAAGCCTGAGAAGAGTAATTTGTATGTGAATAGATTGTTCTGTTGTGTATGTTGGCTATGTTTGTAGTGAGGTGTGTTTATTCAGATTAGTGTAATACATAATGCTGAAAGCTGCAACATGTAAATATTATAGAAAATCTCCTACTGAAGAAATTTTTTTTGTGTCCGCTCACGTCGCCGAACGAGAATCCGAACCCATGACTGAGAGAGAATCCGCGTTCCTGAGGCGAGTCAAAAGCTCGTCTTAACCCACTATATATATATATATATATATATATATATATATATATATAATATATATATATATATATATATATATATATATATATATATATATATATATATATACAGTATATAAGTATTACGATAGCAAAGCGAGTGTAAGAATTAATGGAGTTGAAAGCGATTGTCTTAAAATTAATAGTGGAGTGAGACAGGGGTGTATTATGTCTCCTTGGTAATTTTATTTGCATTTGGAGAGAGTGATGAAAGAATTAGAGGTAGGGTTGGTAGGGGATTGTGCTAGAATGATTGGGAATAAAAGAGAGTGGAGAGTGCCCTGCTAATTGTACGCGTTGTACTGAAGGGAGTTTGAAATAATTGATAGAGGAGTCTGAAGCTAAATGTAGATAAGAGTGAAGTTATGTTAATGAATGAAGAGTGTTTGCAATGTGAAGTCATGTTGGATGGTGAGCAATTGGATCAAGAACCTTAGTTTAAATATTTCATATATACATTGGGTGAAAAGGGAACGAATGATGAAGATTGTTGTAGGAAGTTGTGAGTGGTAGGAAGGTGGTTGATGCAATTAAATCCTTGGTAGATATAAAGGGACAACGTCTTGAGTGCATTAGGGTTTTGCATGACGGTTTGTTCTTTCTTGTGTTAATGCATAGGATTGAAACTATGGTATGGAATAAGAGGTATACATCTAAAGTATAATATGTTCAGATGGTTAATCTTAGGGGTGTGTTAGGTGAGAAAAAAGTTGATAAGATGAGAAATGAAGGTGTTAGGGAGTTGTGTTGTGTGAGGAAAAGCGTAGATGAGAGAATAAACGATAGTATATTAAGACGTATTAGTCATATCGAATGGATGGATGACTGTCGGTTGGTTAGCGGATGTATAGTGGTGAGAGTCCTGGTAATCGACCGACTGTGAGAACAAAGAAAAAGTGGATTTAGTAACGAAAGGAGTTTCTGGAGGAAAAGAATATGAGTTTGACAGAGTCGAGAGGAAAGGTGCATAATAGGAGTAAATGGCGTGGTTTTGTGAGGGGGTATGGTTGTGTGCCGCCTGGTCCAAATAATGAACCATACTTTGACGAGATACCGCAGTGAGAGTCCGTCGCAGTCTCGTGAAGCCCAAAGATGGATTTTTTTCTGACTGCAAAGAGCTCCACCTCAAGGCTATGGAGTGCACATAGGTGAGGATGGGGGAAGGTTTCTTTTCAACTTTTCTGCTAGGTTCTTCCGCTAATTTTCTGATTCTGGTGTAGTTGTTGTTATCCCCTTTGGTAGTATAGCAAGAGTAGAATCCCTTACAGATGAAAATCATTTATCGTCTGTTAGTAATTAAATAGATTCCAAACTGTAAAATATTATATATATAATAGCTTTATATATATATATATATAGTATATAGTATATATTAATTATATATTATATATATATATATATATATATATATATATATAGCATAAAATTAAAATTTTGAGGCACAGAATTATCAGCTCATGTTGTAAAAGACCGAAATCTCTATTTTGTTAGCTTTAACAATATTTTCATGTAGTAAGTAGCAAATCATTTTAACATTTATTAATATTACACCGCCAATTTTCCTTAAGAAAAAAAAATCTTTTTCAGAAATGAAAACTATTTATAGACGATGATGATGGTAATACACTGTCTCTTATTTTTATTTTATTATTTTATTATTGTATATTATTATATATTATTATTATATATCATATTAAATATCATTATATACTGCGTTTGTAATTAATATGTCATGGTATTGATTAAAAAAAATTTCAATTTATTTTCTTAATTTTCATCCAATCAGTATGAAAGAAAATGTACAAATGCCTCATTTGACGAGCTTTAAAACAGCGATTTCGATCGTTTTCCTGTATCTTTTCGTTTGCCCTTAGTGTCACTTGCTTTACTTATTTTTAGGCATGATAATATCTCGAATAAAATAAATAAAAATTACATATGTTCAAAGTATAATTTTTTTATTAACATTCTTTAATTAAGCAATTTTTATTCAGAACATTTTTCTGTACACTAAGCCATTTTTTTAAGGTTTTGTCCTGTGCACAAAGGTCTATCTGTTGTTTATAAAAATAAAAAAATTTGAAACTCGCTATTTGTTATATATATGCTCAAGGAAAAACAATCCCTTTTCACAAAATTGGCAATCAAAGAAAAACCGATATAAATTCAGAAAAGGCACAGAAATACAGCACTAATTTCATTTCTCTTCGCAATACATCATTTTGTGTGTTTATTCAATGAAAATCGGGTAAATAGTAAACAAGTTATCGGGAATTTTACGTTTTGAAAACTTTCCTACAATTTCCCTCTGGAACAAATACACGGGAAAATCAATCTACTCAAGAAGATTATAGTATTGGCCATATTAAAGCAAGCAAATACTGTAGTTAATTTTGGTGTCTTTCTAAGGTAGAAAATATATATATTAGAATTATCTAATTAATTAGCTTTTAAATAGATAAAAATAGCAATTTGTGGAAGTGTTTAAGACATGTTTTAAAGATTTAAATATGATTGTAATATTTTATGAAATTAATTAATAATATTGGGCTTAGTGTGATTATCATGTTTTTATTATTCAACCACTTGAATAAACTATATAAAAATAAATATTTTTTTTTTTGTATATATGTATTATATATAATATATATATATATATATATATATATATATATATTATAATTATAATATATATAAAAATATTATATATATATATATAATATTTATATATATAATATTATATGTATTATATGTATTATACACATACCTTTCATTGAACTTAATTAATACTGTTATATCTGAAACATAAGAAGTAATGATTAACATAACCTGTTTTTTCTATATATATATATATAATATATATATATATATATCAGAGTCAAAC
>JABUQX010049322.1:0-22500 GCA_015478945.1 Trachelipus rathkii | reverse complement strand
GCATCCACACTTTTTGTTTTATATATATATATATATATATATATATATATAATATTATATTTGATATTAATTTTATATATATATATATATATAGTATATATATATATTTATATATATATATATATATAATATATTTATAATAATATATATAGTATATATATATATAATATATATATATATATATATATATAATAATTATATATATAGTAATATATATATATATAAATGAAAAGAAAATTGCGAAAACCAACGCGAAATTCCCATAGTATTTGTAGAAGAAAAGTTTTATTGACACTTAAAGATTAATTTTATATTTATAATCGTGGAAAACCACATTACAACACTATAAATTATAAATTAAATTATTTAATGAATTACAACCAATAGGAATCCTATTAAATTAAATTATTAATATACTTAATAAGAATCTTATTTCAACACTTCTAATGACCATTTCACCTGCAATTTTTGTCAAAGCGCTAACACGCCCTTTGAGATAGATTTCAAAACAAGTCATGCGTATCAAATCTGCAAATAACATCCGAAAAACAGCTATTTAAAAGCCATCGAGGATTTTTAGCTCGCCAAAATCACTATATACGACAAGGCTCTTGGCAAGGAACTACAAATAACCCATTAGGAAGAAAATTCACCAAGTTTTAATTTTGAAGGTGTTACAGATAGCTGAACTCTAGCTGAACAACAGTATGTATTCGTAAAGATATGGCATTCTTAAAATGAGTTATCTAACTTAACAATTGTTATTATTAATTCATTATAATTTTATTTATAGAGAAATATATTATTGATTTTTTTTATTTAATATTTTAAATCAAACTTTTTTCAAGAAATTTTATGTTTGATTAGTTAAAACTTTATTAAACTTTATTATTGTAGAAACTTTAAATTAATTTTAATTATTGAAAACTTTAAATATATTTTATAAAAAGAACATTCGATTTTAATATAGTTATTATTGCTACTATTATTATTGTTATTGTTCGGTAATAATCACTGTATTAATAATAATAATTAAATTAATAAATAATAATAATAATAATAATAAAAAATAATAATAAATAATAAATAATAATAACAATAATAATAAATAATAATAATATAATAAGAAAATAATAAAATAATAATAATTAATAATAATAATAATAATAAAATAATAATAATATAATAAATAATAATATAATAATAATAATCAATATTAATATAATCAATAATATTAATAATAATAATAATATATAATGAATAATAATAATAATAATAATAATAATAATAATAATAATATAATAATAATAATAATAATAATAGTAATAATCAAGACAAAATCGAATGCACTATTATGCGTAACATAATTACACATACACATGGCGAAATAATAACGAAAATAAAAAACAATATGTTATTTGTTTTTGATTGTTTATTAGCATAGCATTTATAAATATACATGCGTATACATGCATATATATGTGCGCATATAGATATATTGTATTGTATGTATATAATATGTGTATAAATAGTAGATATATAATATATATCTATATATAATATATATTATAATATATAATATATATATATATATATATATATATATATATATATATATATATATATAATTTATTTATATGTGTATGTATACAGATATATATATATATATATATATATCATATATGCTTAAGTGTTTTAATTATAAAAATTTATGTTTCAGTGTAATTGAGTTAGATCATAAAAACGTTTTCTGGGTCTCTCTTTCGCTCCACTTGCATGTCCCCATGTACGGGTCCTAAACCCTTATAATATATAAAGCTGTAAAAGGGGCATTAACATTCAATAAATGACAATCGATAAAAATCTATTTATATAAAGAATTAACATTTACGTAATTGACTTTTTACGTCAGTATCAGTCTGACAGTGATAACGAATAGAACAGTTTTTAAATCACTAAACAGAAAATAGTTATACAAATAAACTTTGTGATAAAAATTTAAATTTATTTATGATTTTCGTTTTAAATAAAAATTGTAGAGATATAAATAAATATATGTAAATTAGTTTATAAGGTAATAAAATAATAAATTGGACATCTATCTATATACCTTATAAATAACTAGGAAGCAAACCCCAGGAAATAGATACCTGGTAGAATATCTATTTTTTTTATTCACTAAAAACAGCAAAAAGGGTTACTTAAGGCCATAAATGTCAGAACAAAAATTACGAACCCAAAAGATTGACATAGTCTACCAATCTTTCACTCTTACCATAAAAAGTCTTCCGAGGGAAATTCTACTCCACTGACAGTTCTCTACCGTTTGAATTAATAGTAATAATATCAGAGTTGGAAAACAAGGAACAAAAGAAATTAGTTCCTCTGAATAAATTGTTATAAGGCCTAACATATAAACCTGTTAAAAACCCATTTTTTGCTCAGACTGGCGCTCTCGACACAGGGACGTGACAAATATCCGGCACAGATAATAAACTGAAAATCAAGAAGAAAAAATTATGTAAAATTCCAGATTCAAGCAATAGAAAATTTTTTTTTCTGAAAAAATTTGAATGCAAATATATAGTAAAAAAAAATTTTTCCTTACAAGGAAAAGTGGCATTAGATCTAACTCTACAAATAAAATACTGCTCACTCAAATCTGTAAGTGATACCGAAGAATTTTTTTTTTACACGGAACAGGACCCAGAAGACGAAAGAATTGTGGAACTACCGGTACCTAGAATACAACAGATTTGAAGAATAACAGGTTAGCTCTTACAAATAAAATTATTATTTTATTTTTTATCTCTCAAATGTCTCAAAAGGTATAAGCATAAATCTCGTGAAAAATTTCTTGTATTGATAAAAGAAAGAATTCATTAACGGCCCTAGTCAATATCTTTTCCTTGCTATCAAACATCTCCATAAAAATATATTTAAAAAATTTTCTCTTCACTCTCATAAAATTTAAAAAAAATTTTTTTTCTCTCCATAAAAGCCATCATAAAAACAATTTTCTTGCAAATAAACTCTCTGTAAAAATATTAAAATCTTAAATTTTCTTTTCTCCAAACAAAATAGTATCCCATAAAATTTCCATTTTCCTTTAATAAATATTTATTTTATTAAGAAGCTCAAAAAAAGAATTCATCTTTTCTTCTGAAACTTGCATTAAAATAATCAAACGGAAAAGAGAGGCATGCCTGTCTTTCTAACTAATAGACTATGAGAATTTTATTGCTGTTAAAGGTATATATATATATATATAATATTATATATATATTATTATATAATATTTATATATTAATAATCTTTATTTATAAAATATATTATAATATATATTTATTATTTATTAAAATATATATATATATATATATATATATATATATATATATATATATATATATATATATTATATAATATTAATATTATTATATAATATATTATAATATATATATATTATATATATATTATATAATATATATAATATAATATATACTATAATTATATATGATTATATATATATATGTAATTTTGTGTGTGTGTATGTGAAAGAAGAGAGAGAGAAGGAGTTCAGGAGCAAAGTAGCCCAGGTAAAAAGGAGAAATATAGGAAGTTTCCCTTTTCCTTCTTCTACATTGATTATTCCCACTAGGCGGTGTGGAGCTCTCTAGAAATTAAATATCACACAAAACACGCATGTAACACAAAACAACACATTATATTGCAAGAGAATAGAGAAAAGAAAAAGAGAGAAAATGGCAAGGTGCAAAAATAATAAATGTTTTATAAAGGAGAAAGAGAAAATGTCGCAATGGTGTGACGAATATCTGAAATTTGATAAGAGAGAGAGAAAGACTATGATATCAATATTAACCAGTGCAAGAATAGAAAAGATAAAGGAAGAAGAGTTGGCGTATAAAGATAGAAGAGACAGAGGAAAAGAAGCCGAAAGAGAGAGAGAGAGAGAGAGAGAGACGGTGATTATACCACAAAGAGCAGAAAAAGACCAGAGCAGAAGGGACAAAATAAATATCCGACCCATGCGTCACCCAGGTCAGTAAAAGACTCAGGATGTGACCGGAGGAGATACGGAAGCTCTTATAAAAGAGAATGGAGGGATGTCGAGCCTTATGGTCGAAGAACACATGATGGTTGCAGACATTATTTAGGTCCCCAAAGTAGATACCAATCAGAATGGTCGTCAAGCTTAGACGAAGATCAGGATAACGAATACGGTTCCCAAAGAGAAACGTTCTTTTATAGAAATCCGTCGCTAATAAGTAAAAAGGAGAGTTATCACAAGGTAAAGTACAAATATTGTAACTATATAACGTCTGAAGACAAAGAATCGGAATATGATGAAGAGGAGGATGAAGATTTACCTCACTCTTCCCGATTATATACATACGAAGATTTTGTTTCCCCAAGCACTGAAGAGTCTACATCTCAGGGAGATGAGAGAGAGAGAACCGACCACTCTTCAATAGAAGGTTATATAAATAAAGAGTCGGGAAAGGACAAAAGAAATCCTATAATAATTTTAGATGAGACAGAAGAGGAATCAGAGGCAAGATTCTCTTCACCTTCATTGTCACCTATGTACGATCCTGAGACGGGTACTTTATATTATAAAGGGGCAAATAAGACAGAGTACGATTCCCCCATAAATGAAGAAGAAAAAGAGACTCTAAGAATATTTCGCTCTTCATATTCCTCGCCAGAGTGCGAATATGTCCCACTTGCCTTCTCCAAAATAGTGAAAAAGAAAAAGGGAAGAAGAGGCAAAAAGGGGAAGAAAATAACTCCAGATAAAAACAGTACCAAGAAGGTAAATGAGTGTGTACCCATCGAGGTAGATGGAAGTCCCGCAAGGGAAGTAAAAGCAAAAGAGGAAGGTACTTGCTAAAAGCATCGTGCCATGCATTAGGGATCAATGGCTATACAAGATCTCTAAATGCAACCAATATTTAGGTTTATTTAATATATAAGAATTTGTTTCAGTATATATATAATATATATTATATATATATATATATATATATATATATTATATATATATATATATATATATATTATATAATATAATATATATAATATATATAATATATATATATATATATATATATATTATATATATATATATATATATATATATATATTATATATGTTTTTATTTATTTTATTTATGTTTATGTGTGGATTATTGGTTTATATAGGACTAATTAAGTTGTCCAGAGGTGTGTAATAAATATTTTCAGGTGCGTGTGTGACTATATCGTAAGAAAACATACGTAAACGCCCAGTCTTGAGTTACAATACACAACTGATATATGAATGGTATAATAGGTAAATCTCATCAATAACATACTATAAAAATACAAAATATATTCTTTATATAATATAATATATAATATTATATTATATATAATATATATAATATATATATATATATATATAATAATATATATTATATATATAATATATATAATATATATATATATATATATAGTATATATAATAGATATATATAATATATAATTTAATTATTAATATATTATATATATATATATATATATATATATAATATATATATATATATAATATAATATTAATAATAATATACTATATATATATAAGCAAGAAGTCTTGCGAAGTATTAATAGAAAGCTTTCATAATAACATCCGGTATAAATAAAGCAAGAAACATTCGCGTCAATGAATTGTTTAAAGCTATATTTTTTGTTTGTCTGTATATAGTAATATTATATAATATATATTATATAATATATATATATATATATATAATAGTATATATCATATATATATATATAATAATATAATTTATAATATATAATATATATATATATTAATATTGTTGTCAAATTACAAAACAAAATATACACTAGTGTGTGTATAATACTAGCGATGAATAAGACTAAAGCTTAAAAATAACTTTTCAATATTTTTTTAAAGGAAAAAAAGAGATTCTTTTTTTCACTTACCATTTCAACCAAAAAAATCGAGCAAAAACACAATTGCATTCAAATAAAGTAATATTAGTTTTGCTGCTCTTGATAAGAATGAATGTTTTCTTTGCTTATAAATACGACAAACAATTCATCTTCTTCAACAATTTTAGTAAATACACACTCACAAGGTTTACATACTACGATATTTTTTTTTTAATAACATTTTTAACTAAATAAATAAGTTATGATTCAATATATATATACTTGTGTATGTTTATTAAATGTGAATCAAAGATTGGTGGATGTAAGTTAAGGAAGAAAACACATGAATATTAATTTGGCAAAATTTCAAAAATCTCACAGCAACCACGACACTCACACTGAATAACTTATAACGAGAATAATAGACAAGATATGTCTCACGCACCCATAGGTAAAATATACATGGTGTAGCGATGATGGTGGGGTTACAAATCAACTCATTGGCTCGTACGATATTGAGCATAGCCTACATAGTATAGGTAAAACCGTTATAAGCTGAGAAAATTCTAGAATTAAATTTTGAAGATTGAAACTTACCACACTGATATGGAGTATGCGCTTAGAAAATATAAATCTCCACTACATTGATTTTGAGCACAGTCTCACATATATGGAGTATGCGCTAATAGGAAACACTAATACTAAGATGATTACACACATCCTAGTGTGATGAAAAATGTTTACGCTATGCACTTCATAGAGTATTAAGATGATACTATTAACCCATTCAGGAGAATGAAGAAGAAGTTAACCCGCACATACGTTTGCGAAGAAAATTTATGTCATAGCATTGGCCGTCTCATGTCCTCAAAAATACATATAGGACTTGACGAAGAAGTATTAAGAAAAATGATACTTGAGCCGCCTAACTAAATTAAAAAGGTTTGTTCAATAGGCGAGGGGAATCACGAAGTTTGATTCCAGGTTGCAGAATATCGTCTGACTAAGACTCAGATTAGGACTAATTCGGTCCACTGCTCCCTCCATTACTTGAGAGGTTAAGAATGAGCATAGATTACTGCATTAAGGTAAAATTCAGAGCAAGATTAATTCTATCCGAGCTGCTTACTCATCCATTTTGGAGGAGGAATGAGCTTAGCTTACATGGGTGAGGTCACAGCTTACCGACTGTTTGGAATCCGACCGTCCTCTGAATCAAGATGATTATTCGGTCCATGAGGAGGAGAGCCATGAAGGGTAGTCCATTCAAATTTTGGAATGAAGAGGGTATTTTATAAAAGCGTAGACAAGCAGTAGCAATATAACCAGCTCTGCCACGTCATTACCGAAAGTTGTAGAGTGTTTGACTGATCAAGCGCTTTGCACCAGCTATCGGCAAAAAGCGGTACAAGCCATGAAGAAATAGAAATATTATATGGATAAAATGAATCCAGAATTGTCGGTATACGTTGTACAAAATTTACGGAGAAAACCGATTGACAAATCAACTCAAATCGTGAATTTTATTTGCGTGCGTCTATAGCACCGTGACGTTTAAGTGCTACAACATCGATAGAAAGGCGTATACATCAGCACGCTTAATAAATAGGAAGACATAATGCTAACAGCAAGAGAAGAAGACTTAAGAGGTCCTACGAAGGCTGCAATAGCAAGCATAAGCCAATTACCCTTCTGTAAGACAAAAGAGTTGTAAAATCTCGGAAAAGTGATTCCACTCTTATTTCTTTGACCTTGTTAGAAGCAAAAATCTTCCAATAATGTAGATATAATAATGTTTCTATTACACTAAAGGTATACTACAATTAAAGCGAAGTGTTTATGGAAAGAGAAAGATTAGAGTCCATAGGCTGTTGAATAACTGTCCGTTAATCACCCTTTATTGGAAAATAAGAGTTTAAAACCTCTAGAAGATGTAACTTCAACTCTAACTTTTCTTTTAACATAAACCTGAAGCGAAATACATAGATTTATTACCTTACTGAACATAACCTAACTTACAAATTTAAAATATTAAGATAATTAGCTATAGAAAATTGATAGCAGAATAGATGGCAAGATATTAAGCCAATAAGATCTATATAGATAACAACTCATCACTTATTGAGTTATTAAGAATGGGTTAAGACAGTTCATTAAATAAGAAAAAGTGTCAAAATTTAAAAATTTATTTTCTGCTAAAGATGAATGAGGAATTTATTTCAACCAAGCATAGTATCCACAGTGAAGTTGAAAGAGCTCATCAATCGATCTTGAAGATACTACTGCAAAAGGGAGAAGATTCCACCACTCATTTTGAAGGGATAAGATCACAAATATTAAATATTAATCGAAGAAAATTTAATAATACAACCATCAGGAGGAATTTATATACGAAACTTGAAGTTTAGAAGATGGAAGTGTGACAGAGGATTTCAGCCAAATAAAATATGGGTAACCCCAACTTTTAAGATGCCTAATTAAATAAGAATTTAGAGCTCATGGAAGTTGAGGTCACGTATAAATTGAAATTTCGACAAATCGAAGGAAGGTCACCCATGAAAATAAGAAACAATAAATAGATATTTAAATAGTAGTGTATCGAGGGTCCAATATTTAATATATAAATAAATATTTATTCTCGATATGCACTATTTGAATTTAAATAATCATAGCTTCTACAGTTATTATATAAATAAAACCAGCTTGTAAAACTATTTTAATAATCTTATAATAAATAAATATTTTACTGGTATTTCATTTTTTTATTTACCTTTACACATTCATATTATGAAATACAATTTATTTAGGTAATGGTTTTCACTAGAATGAAAACTCAGGTATAAATAATTATGAAAGCATACATTTGATAACAGGTGTACGAAAGTACATTGGTATTTATTTTGGTATTTATTTATGTTAGAAAATAAGATTTTTTTTTATTTTTTAATTTTTTTATTTTCTATTTCTCTCTCTCTCTCTCTCTCTCTCTTCTATATATATATATATATATATATATATATATATATATATATATATATATATATATATATATATATATATATATAAATATTATATAATATATATATGTATATATAAATCACCGTATCCTATACACAGCTCTAATAATAATGCATTCACAATACTACATATTAATCTATATTATATCGATTATACAATACTATTATATAATATACCATATATATATATACATATGTTTATATAAGCATATATTTTATATATTACTTATATAATCTATATATAAAATGTGTGTATATGAATATCGTATTAACTGGATCTGTATATAATAGCTGCTATTACTTCCATTTGTGTAGAGTTTACAATACAAATTTTCTTCGGTTAATTCGTTGCATGTGCCTATATTTCCTGTTAAGATATGGCGTGTTACTGTTTTAACCTGCCTTACACTATTTCTCTCACACATTAAAGCAACATCCACACACTAATTAATACACACAGGTACTGGAAAAGAAATTCCCACGTATCTGATACTACTCCTTTACCTTTCTAGACGATGGCCTAAGAAATACTCGTCCAGACAAGTCCATATACAGAGTGAACATTAGTTTGATCTAGCAGCAATCAAGGTAGGCATAATGATAGCCACATCGAAGCATGCAAAAAGCATTTTACCCGATAATTTGGAAGAATGGAGTGTTGAAAGACTTCACTTCGGTGGTGATATTGAATCGGAGGAAGCAACTAAACGGCGAATAGACACAAGTAAGTCCACTATCATAGCCCACAAGTAAGTCCACTATCATAGCCGAATCTATATCCTCGAAACTAGAGGTACCTACCCACCTTGAATTACTGGTAAAAAAGTGGGTTAAAACCATTGTTTCCCAGACCGAAGACTGGATAGTCGCTCGAATTGCTTGCGGAATTAATATCGACTTTAATTTTACTCTAATGAATTCATTGAACTAATCAATATTGACTGTTACTCTCAATACGGCGACTACCCCCCTATTTTAATAACGAACTCTCATTTATGAAGCAGTCACAAAGCATGGTAAGCCCTAAAATCTCCTCTCATCAGCGATGACCTAACCTATTCTATACTACCAAGTGTTATTCACTACTAAAAAATGCCGCTATTATGAAACAGATAAGCAGGCTTTGCCTAAGATAGAAAGGAACTTCTTCTCACGAAACACAGTAGTGAGCCATATACCACTCGTGAACGCCATGATATTTTATGGCCAAAATCTCAAGCTGAAAACTCTTAATAGCCACATTTCCGTTATATCATGGTCACTCGTTCATACGATCCCTACTACGTCACGCCGCAGTTCAACACTATCTCAACAAAGCACAAATATAAATAAACTCTGTTAGTATCTAGCTTCCAAGACATCTAGAAAGAACTGAAAGGGGCAATAGTTGGAAAGGAGATGGAAGTCTATTGTTAGAGCAATCATGGTCATGAATGCACAAAGAATGCAAAGCCTAGCCTTGTACCGATATTCCCATGTACTCAGGTAATGGTGCAAATCATGAATGCACTTAAAAAGAACGGAAAACCGAGGGACTCACTATATAGAAATCTCTTTGGTGACGTCCTAGCTGGTCATTTGGTAACTCTAGCCACATGGCCTTATCATACACATATATTTAAATTAGCTTGAACTCGTAAGGAGATAATTGAAACTCAAATAACCATTACGCAGGTTTACTCAATGGAGTGTAGTGGACACATATTAGAAAGGATAGGCTGTGGAAAGAAGTGTTAGTCACGAAAATTATCATTTAGCTATCGAATTTAATAGCAGTAACTGGCATCAATACATAAAAGAAAGCCATAAATGAATCATATAGGCCAGCGAGAGCATCCATAACACCTAGATTACATTAACTTTAGAATTGTCCACAAAACTAATTAATTTATAAGCAATCAAAAAAGATCAAATAGTAGAAAGAATACTTAACAGACATAAACTTCCTTAGATTGCCTACTCCATATGAAAGACTGAATTGCGAGGATTATAATGTTCCTGATAAGTGCTCAATCCTGCATTAAAGCCATGCGCGGCTTTAGCCATGTATCCACAATCAGCCGTTCAAATTGCAAATCCTATTTAAAGGAAGCAAGACGCAGACATGATCTAACGAAGAGCGTTGCTAACCCAAATTCGAAATGAGATGATACACTAGATATATATGAATGTTGGTCCTTGCTCATACACCAGCAAGAAGAAGACAATCAAATTCATAATAAAGATTGCATATACAAGCACTTGCTTTTTCCAGTCATATCATCTCATCTACGTGTGTGAAAATAACATCCCACCATCATTCATTTACCGATCACTAGATATTCTACAAACCAATCTAGATCTCTTGAATGGAGATTGTACTGGAAATGACTTAATGCTTGGACTTTAAAAAGGTAAAGACTCTCGAGTAAAGCCAGATGTTATAAAAGGCCAGTAGTATAATTCATAAGGAAAAATAAGAATCACTCAATTAGCACGAGAGAGTACCTACAGATACTAGGTCAGCCCATTAAGGACACCACTAACAACTAGATTTATGTAATATATATATATACTTACCCTATTTCTTAAAGATATTAAACTATCCCATTTTCTTCTAAGTGGAGGTAAAGTATATATTATATATTCTGTCATTAAAATAATTAAAATAAATTTATAATATCCCATATATATATATTTATATCGTATATATACCTATATGTGTGTGAGGAGTGACATATTCGCGGTTTATCGTTCATCTGATTTTGCGACATCAAAATAGTGCATTTTATTTTGAGATATTAAATAAGTTCATCTCATTTTGAAACGTCAAAATAGTTCATCTTCATTTGAGATAGTTACACCAGCTCATCTCATTTTGAAAGCATTCCTGATAAGTGGCAATATGACAAGAATCTTGAAACAATTTGTTTAGAGGTAAGCACAAATACCCTTAGGTCGCACCCATAGTTGGAGCAATCATTCATATAATTTTAGTTTTGATCTCCAATTGAACCAATACTGCAACAGTTTCTCCACACTTTTCGGCAACATTAACCATGATTGTACAAAGAAGACCGCCGTCGAATATACCCAATCAGACTCCAACTAGAACCACTAGAAGAAACAGATACCATAATAGAAGAAACGTTCATTCAGCAAGATACAAAGACCTCATGCGAAAGTGTGAGATTATCACCCAAGCAAAGAAGGGAAAAATGGGAAAGGCTGAAAGAATCTAAAAAGAATCTTCAAGAAGAAACAAAATTACTGGAAGAAAAGGTAGAAAAGTTTAAAACTATAATACTAAGCCGATCAAAACTAGATGAATTTCTTGGACTGCTACGAACCGCAAGAGCCATCTAAAAACACACAACAGTCATTTTACATCACATTTTTTATGAACCAAAAAATCTTTACAATGGTATGAATGTGAGTATATATATATATAATAATATAGGTACACATATATATATATTAAACATAAATATATATATTGTATGTACACGTGTGTATTTTATTTTACTTTAATGATAATTTTATGTTTTTAATAATAATTTTTTATTTTATTTTAGACTCTTGGGAAGTCTGTCCTTAAAAGAGCGTTTTCTTTTAACTATTAAAGGAAACAATAAATTAGAAGAGTAACTAGTAAAACTTTAACTCTTGATAGTAATTTTATTTTTAGTTTTAGGTTTCACATGATTCCATTATTACTATTTTGATTTCTTTTATTTTTATATATTAAAAAGGGGCAAAGATGTTCAATTTGGTAAGGATTACTGTACTAATGTGGTGCATGACATGCTGTATAGCATACCAAACCACAGACAGACCAGAGGATGTAAAGATAGTTCCCGGTCTTATTCTCGACCCTATGGGGTCCAGAAGGTTATTATGGGCTTATCTGGATGTTACCCTAAATCTTCAATGCTCCAAATTCATTCATGAAACACTCTTTGCAATGGAAGGAGAGCTTTAATGAACGTCACAGCCGCCGTTTTAACGTCAGATAAAAGACCGTGGAAAACAGTTCAATTTTGGAACTCGTACCATTCGTCGTATCCACAACCGGCACAATAGATGCATTGAATCAATACGGCAAAGGTATAATCAGAGGCCAGCAGGATTGTTGCAGAACTTTTCCTACACCATGGACAACACTACAAAATACTCCACATCCCGTAAAGTAACTTCACCCAAACCAGTTCCTGAGACCATGATCACGAAAGAATTATACTTATTCAATATGAAAAAGTTCAGCCATCTTGCACCCAAAACACCAAAACACATCCTATTTTTAGCATTATAAGGCATTTGTGATGAGTAATAAGAAGAAGAGAGTAACAGAACTAAAAGAGCAACGATCACGCGAGTAATGAGAAAAAGAACACAAACTCTATTTTAATTAGAATACTGTATCTCCTAATATCCGAGGTGAAAGCACTGTTGGAAGACGACTGGATTCAGTCTTACAACACTTCCGGGAGGAAGGAAAGAGCCTTCTTGAACGGAATTGGTCAGATCTTCAAATCGGTGTTCGGCACGGCACTAGACGCGGAAGTACAGGAGATAAAGAGGGAAATAACGATGCTAGAAGACAATAATGACGGCTACAATAAAGTAATAGTTCAATTGAAGGATCAGTTGAAAGATACTGTCACTTCTGTAAATGAGATATCAGACCAGCTTACTAAAATACTGGAAAGTAATGAAAAAGCTGCGAGTAGGTTCTTAGGAGATTGAAAATGGTATGATAATAACTGATTATATAAATTTAGTGTCTAGTTACGTAAATTTGGTAAATAGGATAAAAACACCCAGAGTGTTTACTAATATCTTGTCAGAGGACAAAAAAATTTAAATACACCCTATCTAGCCCTCATACTAAAGAGGCATTTAATTTCCATTTTATTAATGACTGCCCAATATTAAGCTTAAAGTGTAAACTACCTTATTAGACATTAATTCTGAATTTTTAAAATTTTTGCATTTAACATGGACGACAGTAAGTCCAAACAACATGTATAGTATAATAACTATGATCCCTCTGACTGATGAACAAGTATTTCATACATATCAATTAACACCGTTTCCCACACACGTGAAAAACAATCGTATGGATAGATTTATGTATACACCAAATTATGAGGTCTATTTCATCAATCAGAACACTTTCACGTACACTTACATGACTTTACAACATTTCAAACAATGTAAAACAATCAATCACTATCATGCTTGTCCACTCACTGATGCAATACTATCATTTGACATTACAAATTGTATCATAACTTTACTGAACAATGGAAGTTTCAATAGACACAAACAATGTGAGTTTGAGAAAATAAACAATGACAACATATACACCAAACTCGTACAAGCACATTTATTTATAAGTGTACAAAAGCCTATGCAGGGAGTTTTAAAGTGTACAGACGCCCCTCAACAAGTAATATGGATAAGAGATTTACATGTTTTACCACCACAATGTAGTGTTAGAACAAATTACCAGACACTCATAAATCCCGCACATGTAAACTACAACACAACTTTTCATTACAGCGTCATACAAAGAAGTGATATCAATGTTCACATCAATATAGAAGATCACTTATTACAAGGCACATTAAATACATCAGCACATAGCAGAATTACAGGTTTAAAATGGAACACACAACTTGATCACATTAATGAAACTATTCTTCATCATAGACACATTTTGAATACTTTACATGGTACTAAAATAGCTATAAGTGTTACTACTTTATTTTTATTTTTCGTAGTTTCTGCCGTTCTTGTATTCTTCTTTTTTAGGTACAAGAAAATAAAGACTCGAGTTGCGAATATTGGACCGACATATGAAATAATGCCGATACCTGATGACATCTCCACAAGAGAGAGAGAGATGAGGAAAAAGCGCATTAACAGACGCATCAGTTATGTTAATATCATAGATAAGCTGAAGAAAAGGCGTAGCGCTATGAGGTTACCAACCCCTCATGATGAACCAGATCCGGATTATAGCTCCAACAGTATATATGTTCCCATGTATAACTGTAAAACCGGAGTAACAGTAGGTACAACGGTAGTTAACAATCATTCAGCAACGTCGACTCCAAATAGTATCCGTAACCCAAGGAATACACTCCCAGAAACCCCCATGTAAACCACATATATTCCCAAACATTAAAACAAAGAATAAATAATCAAATATTTAAATCTAATGATAAAATTCCCATATATTTAAATATAAATAGATGATATTTTCCCTATATATATATATATATATATACAAATTGTTATAAATGACATAAAATTTTGCAAAGACCTGATTAAATATTTTCCCAAATACTTAATTAAAAATAATTAAATATTTTAATAAATAAATGATAAATATTTTTACATTAAAAATAATTAAATATTTTTATAAATAAATGATAAATATTTTTAATTTAATAACTTTAAATATAATAAATATTTTGTTGAATTGAATATAATGTTTTATGTTAAATTTTCATTATTTTTTTTTAATACAGTCAGTAATTTTAATATTTTTCAATATTTACTTTTGAATCTTAATGTTTTTTTTTATTTTTTTTGACAATTTTAATATTTTCACATTTTTATCATTTTTTAAATTTTTTAAAGTTTCTATTTAAAATTTTAATATTTTAATATTTCTAAGTGTGAAGGTTTGAGTACACAGTAATTATTATGGACTGAATTGGCTCCATATATGCATATTTTACTTTTTTTTTAATATTTTAAATTTTGAATATTTTAATTTATATTTTACTTTTTTAATATTTTAATTTTTGAATATTTTAATTTTTGAATATTTTACTTTTTAATATTTTAATATTTTACTGATAATTTCTTAATAATTAGTTTATTTTTAGTAATTTCTTATAATCCTTTTAATAATTAATATTTGTTTGATTTTACATTTGAATAATTTTAGTATTTTCATTTTTTGTTCAGATTTCAACAAATTTTAATAACTTCATAACTACTGATTATCTTACTTTTTAAAAAATATTTTTTTTTACATATTTTACTTTTGCCTATTTTTATTTTAACAAATTCTTACTATTTTATTAATTTTAGTATTTATTTTTTAATCTTAATATTTTTATTAATCTCAATAATTTTTACATTTTTAATATTTTAATATACTTGTTAATTCTTTTGTTTTTATATATATTAATTTTTGAAAAGAATTTTCATATTGATTTAATAATTTTTAAACATTCCAATGATTGTTGGAATTTAAATCATGAATATTTAGCATTTTAATGTATTATAAAATTTTGATTAATTTTTTTTTGAGAATTTTACGAATTGAGCAGTTTTTTTGTCTTTTTTTTTAGAATTTATAATAATTGATTGATAGATTTAGTAAGAGTATTTTTAATAATTTTTCATTATTTAAACTATTTTAATACCATTGTTTTCTATAATTAAAATGTCAGTTACCTGATTACCTGAGGCTAAAAATAATGATATGTGTACAATCCATATAAAATTATCACTTTGATACACTTAGAGGGATTTTCATGTTTCCAGACGAATATTTCCAAGGACTTGAAGTGTTCCTGCTAGAAGGGGGGCCAGCCTGAAAGGAAATTGCAAACACCCGAAAATTCCATATTTTTCTTAAACACCTAACATGGGATACAGATAATTAAAGAAATTAACTTTTGAATGATTGGTATAATCGTGGAGAAAACCACATTACAACACTATAGAATTAAATATGAATTAATTTAATGATATAGCAGAACTCGAAATAGGCAATCCATTACAAATTAGAATATAATTATTAGACGGTAAACCAATAAGCGGAATGCTTAGTTTCAGATCCACTGGATAGTTCCCAATTCTGCGAGTATTTTGTTACATAAACAAAAATGATTTTTTTTTTTATATCCTTTTTCTAAATAACAAGTTCAGGAATATGACATCGGCATAAACGATCCGCCGAAAGAACAGACTGTATTTATATAAAAAGCAGGATTTAGCTCGCCACAAAAATGCACTATGGAGAGAAAGCTGCTTGAAAGGAACACAAAAAAACCATATAACATATCTAACCATAAATAAAACTGTATGGGACACGTGCTGAACTCGGTAGTAGCTGATTCAACAGTAACGTTGCGTAAAGATATGTCATTCTAAAGAATTTATCTAACTTAACAAAATTTTATGTATTAGAGTGTATTATAAATTTTAGAAAAGGGAAATAGATTATTAGATTTAATTTTATTTAATATTTTAAATCAAACTTTATTTTCAAGAAATTTTCTAAGTCGATTAAAGTTAAAACGTTATTAAACCAAGGTTTTTAAAATCGAAGCACTTTAATTTAAATTTAATTAGATTGTACCTTGTTAAGTATTATTAATTATAAAAAAAATAGTGGGAAGATTCTCAGATATATTATTATTGTTGTCAAGTGTTATTATTATTATAATTCTGAAAATAATTCACTGGCTTAATAAGTAATAAATAATAATAATAATAATATCAATAATGAATAATAATGGAATAATTATAGATAAATCAATAATAATAATAACAATTAATGAATAATAATAATAATAATAAAATAATAATAATAGAAAATAAGTAATAATAAATACCAAATACAGAATAATAATAATAATAAATAATAATAATTTATAATATTAATAATTAATAAATATATTATAATAATAATTAATAACTAATAATAAAATAATGAATGAATAAAGTGAATGAATAATAATAATAATAATAATAACATAATAATAATTAGTAATAATCATCAAACAAACGAATGCACTATCTATGCGGTGACAATACCCAATGATTACACATGAGCACATATGCGAAGAAAATAATACGATAATAGAAAAGGAGCAAATATTTAATTATGTACTGTACATTATACTTTAGATGATGCCAGTTGAATATAATATAGCAATGCGCATATACATGGCAAGTCAGATAATGATTGCGCATATAATTTTTTTTGTGTTAATTTTGGAGGTTAAAGATTTGTTTTATGTTTTAAAGTATAATATGAAATGGATTGTAATATACAATAGACTATATACGTATAGTATAGTAAGAATGAATAGATATATATATAGATATATATATATAGAGATAGTAATAGAGATAGAAGAGATAGAGAATATAGATAGAGATATATATATAATAATATATATATATAACTATAGTATATATATAGTTTAAAATTTCACCAGTAATATATAGAGATAGATATAGACACAATACTAGATAATATATAAATATATTATATAGTGATATAGATATACTGAGAGACGAAGAGTATATATATGCTTAAGTGTATTAAATATATAAAAATTTTTTATAGAAATATTTCAGTCGTAAGATATGAGGTTAAGATCATAGACAGTTTTCTGGGAGGTGAATATTCTCTCTACGATTCTCTTATTTAGAAATGTCCCCACTATCTGTACGAGGTCCCTAAGCCCAATCCTAATAAAGACCTCAACCTAAAGACGTGAAATAATGAGTGATATAAATAAATGACACATTATGGCTAACACGCGTAACCTACAGCAATGTAACCGTTAACCTAACTCTTCAACACTATAAGAATTATGACAACTATAGCCCTATATAAAATATATTTTAGCAACTAATCTAACCCAACCTAACCTAATAACTATAATGACGGTAAGGTAAGTTTAATTATCCCTATTCCCGATCTCAAATACGGTTAAATGATACCTAAAACCTAAACCTAAACAACCTAACAACCTAACCAGTACAGTCACATACGCATAACTAATGTTGAATAAACCGTGAATACTAGAAACCTGATAATTATGAGTAAACACTACCTGACATATAAACTGTTACATAACAATAACGCATAACTAAGTATTGAAACAAGATTCAAATATAGTGATAAGAATATAACAATAGAATATATAACATTTTACTGCTCGCTAGATAAGATATTACTAAAGATTTTAGTTATAAATCAGTGAGATATGTTTGAGAGTGGAACTATTATTTCTTGAATCTTCTTTAGGAGTAATTATAATCAATTTCTGTTAATGAGTAAATTAGTATCCAATTAAGAAAACGTAATAGATAACAAAAATATTAAAAATATAATATTGTTTAATAAAAGAACAATCGGTAATGTAGAAAAACCAAAACATAATATTTTTTTAAAGCACCTATAGCGCACCTATATCATTATGATCTATTAATATACATAAGCTACATCTGTGAGATATAAAAACACGCCTAGAAGATGATATGACAGAAATTAAAAGAAGAAAAAAACGAAAAATTCAAAAAAATTATAGAGACTATCCTCTAACCGCATAATACTGTAAAATATATTCATATAAAGCTTTTTCCTTTCTTATTGTTTCTTAAACTATCTCTTAACATCTTAGCCTACAATTATAGGACAAAAATTCATGTGTGATCAAAGGCCATAACATGAGCTGCTAATCATGAAAACTAAATACATGTACCCAAAACCAATATAGTAATTGATCATAGTCTTATACCAAATCATATAAGTTCACCATAAATCATATAAAGTATCATCCAGAGTGGATAAATAAATAGTCTACTATATTAAACTGATATATATTCAATAATCTCTACCTTGATCATAAAATTATAAGGAATATATCATAATCAGGTAGGTTGAAACCAAGTAACATACATGAAAAATTTGAAGTTGCCCTTATGCTAGTAAATAATAATTAGCTTTGAAGATCGCCGAAACTGCATACATCGATTGTATTGTTAAAACATTTCTCATCCATATTATTATTAAGCTCAGATCTTGGCAGCTCGCTAGCTGGTACACTAAGGAGTTAGTAGGTCAGAGTCAAAATTATATCCGGACATCAAATATATAAAACTGAAGAGTAAAATATCTCAGAAGAAGGAAAAAAATATACTCGTAATATAATTCAAGATAGTTCACAGTCTAGATAATAGTATATATATTATATTATAGAGGAGGTAATAACTAAGAAATATAAAAATGAAGTCATTAAATTTGCAATACTGTAAAAATATACAGTAAAAGTAATAATATAATTAAAATGATAATAATGATAAGGTGGAGGAATAAATTTTTTCCTTAAGAGGAAAATTTATATAATATATAGATGAATAGAGCCTTACTAGATACTAATAACTCTACTACAAGAATTAAATAAAGTACTGAGCTCATCATACAATACCCCTAGTTAATGTAATTTAATGACTCACGTAAAGTAGTAATTAATTTATTTATTAAACAGGAGGATGACAAAGACCAGAAGGACGAGAAGAATTGTGGATAAGATCTACACCTATAGTAATAATATAAGGAGTGACGTGTGAGCATACAACAGATTTTGAATGAGTAAATAACACCGTACGATATCTTATCCAATGAATAGAATATTATATTATATTATTTATATTTTTATTATATCATCTTACTAATAGTGTCTCAATAAAGGTAGTATATATAGAAAGAAAGTAGTCACCTAAATTCATTGTTATTGTAATTAAAAATAGAAATGAATTACTTAATATAATTAACTAGTCCTCATAGTTCCAATCATCTTATTCCTTGCTATCAAACATCTGCCATAAAAATATATTGTAAATATAAATTGTTAACTACTGTATATAATAAATAATTGTTATAAAGTAAAAAAAGTTTTATTTTCTCTATAACAAAGCAGACTCCAGAGAAAGCATATCTGTGCTAATTCTCTCTATCATAAAAATATTTATTATAAAAAATCTTTAAAATAAGTTTTAAAAAAATTACATAACATGAAAATAGTAATCGGACTATGGAAAAATATACCCAATTTGTACAAAATTGAAGTATAAATATTTATTTTATAAAGAAAGCTAACTCCATAAAGGGAAATAAGAAATTTATGAAAAAGAAGACCCTGCATTAAAGTAATCAAAACAGACTGGAAGTCCCTTGACAACCCCACTTAAAAAACTAATAAATAGTAAAATATCTAAAACAAAATGTCTATTTAGAACGCTTAATGTATAAAGTGGCCTAAGACATATTTAGTCTTATATAGCATAAATTATATATATATAATATATATATTAAAATTATATAATATATATTATAATATATATATATATTAATATATTATATAATATAATATAAATATATAAACTTATATTCAAGAGTTCAAGAACTAAATATATCAATATTATATTTTAATAGTGATATATAATTAAAAAATTAGTAATTCGAAATGCTTAATTACGAAGGGAATAACTTTAAGTGATACTGCAGTAATAATATGTTTCTCGAAAAACTAATAAATTCACATACATGACTCACTGAAAAATTGCCAAAATAACTTCCTAGTACCAATTATCAGAAGCTCAGTAAATTTATTTCTAAACCTCGATAATCGATATATATTGATAAATATATAGATAACTTTTAATATCTCCGATTTTTAAAAGCCCCATTTTAAATAAATAATATTTAAATATATTATATAATTAAGAGTTATAGTGAGAGGTTAATATATTAGCATTATTATATATATTAATCTAATTAATATATTAATTATAATTAATATAATTATAATCTATATAATATATATAAGATAGAAATATATTCATATAATTATATATAAGTATAGTATAGTAGTAAATGGGAAGTAGTAAATATATATTAATAATATATTATATTAATATATATATATATGTAATTGAAATATATTTTTACTAATATATAATATATAGTGTTAAATTTTGTGTGTGTGTATGTGTGAAATAAGAATGAGAAGATAAGATATGAATGGTAATTTATGATGAACAAAATGTTCCTGAAAATGCCCATTGACGCAAAAAAATAAAGTAGGAGAATAAATTCATTCCCTGAATATATACGGGTATGTTACAGGAATCGACTATGTACTCACTCAGTTGAATTTGGCATTGTCAGTTCAAAAGATTGGCCCAGAGTTTCCAGAATCCTCTCTACATCAGTTTTTAGTATTACTTTTTGTCTTGTGATGGAAGGGTTAAAGAAAGCAGAATTGAAGAAGCTATTAATTTTTATGGAGGATCGAGAAATTATCATCAGTGCAGAGGAAATTCTGCTAAATTTGATAAAACAGATATAGGGAGAGTGTGTCGTGGAAAGTAGTCAGTTCATTTTATTAAGCTTGAATAGTCTTTCCATGTTAAATCAACGCAGTTTTGACTGAAATTTTTCTTTGACCTTTCCTATTTTCATGAAACTTTGTATATCAATTTACCTTATGAATATCAGAAAAAAAAATTTTATTGACTCGTTAAAAATTTATTAAGCAGTAGATAATTAAATTTTTATGAAAAATTGATGTATTCTTAAATAGTTAATTTATGCATTTTTCTCGGGAACCATATGAGATGGAAACCTGCTTAATGTTTCAACTTAAAGATTCTTTTATGATGGGCTTTCATTTGATATATATACATGAAAGATAGCAGGACAAAAAAAATTTCACAAT
>JABUQX010049321.1:0-45885 GCA_015478945.1 Trachelipus rathkii | reverse complement strand
GGTGCGGCGGCGGTGCGGTGCGCCCAAGCCTTCCAAAACCTCGTGGTTCTCCTCCCCTTCTGCGCGTGCTGTGCGGTGCTGCTAACAGCTGAGTGAAAGCGTGCGGTGCCGGGTGCTCCAAATACCCGGTGCTCTGCAACCTTTACAATCTACAATAAACTCACTTCTCTCAATCCTCTATTTCGCTCCACTTCTTCTGATCCAGGATTCTCTCATGGCAAATGAAAGACAATTTCAATTCCGTCTTCGCATCTCCAGGAACTTCTCATCCTCTCTCCCGATATGGCTCCGTTGTCACTTCTATCTTATTGCTCTTACGCTTCAAATCTCTATATGAATCTACCGTCATCTCTCAACCTCGAACAGCTCCTGAGAAGAATCCATTACTTGAATAGCGACACAAGAGTTGAGCGGTCATTCCAACAGAGGCATTTCCCACCACGACTTCGACACATATTAACAAACTCGTTGGCACTCCTATACATGTGTTGTAATACCCATCACGGGCTCCTTCATTCTAAGGGGATTAAGATACTAAAACCTCACCAGTTAGTAAGCATCTTTGTTCCAGCAGTAAATTCATTTCACTTCCTTCTCTCTCTCTCTCTCTTCCCACACTTTTCACGACGTCTTGAGTATAACTTCCTCTAAAAACAATACTATTATGTTATTATATTATACGGTATATATAACTATTAATATAATATAATAAATAATATAATATATTATATTATATATCATTAAATATATATTAATATATAATATATATATATATATATAATATAATTAATATATTAATATACTATATATATAATAGTATTATTATATATATTATATATATATAATATATTATATATATATATATAATATAAATTATGATTAATATAATATATATATATACTAATATATTATTATCTATTAATTCATTAAATATATATATTATTAATACTATATATATATATATTAATATATATATATATTATAAATATTATAATAATATATATTATATATATATAATATATAATATATATTAATTATATTATTATTTATAATATATATTATATATATATATTAATATACTATATATTTATCTTTATTTATCCACAGAGTATCAAATATTGAAGTTTTGTATTGGAGTTGTGTTACTATAAAGCCTATTATTTAGAAAAGGAATAAACAGTTATAGCTATATTAGAAGGGAAGAGTGATATAATAACTATAATGAGTACACTATTAGAATAATAGTTATATATAATAAGAATAATAATAATAATTATATAATTATAATTAATATCTGTGTCAGTCTATCAGTATGTATCTGTTTCTAAACTAATTTATCTCGTTAGTAGAAGGCATTGGTTAGAGAATCGATTTGGTCAGGTGATAAATATAAAATAGGAGGGTTGTGTAATTTCAAAAATAAAATTAAGAATAAAGAGAATAAGAGTTAATGGTTGTGAGGAGAAAAGTCCTCAGAAGATGAAGATTAATGCTTAAATTTTTATGTTATGCAAGGAGGCAGCTGGAGCAAGGAGTGTCTGAGTTTAAATATTAGAAGGTTATAGTAATATTGGAAATGAGAGTAGGATAAGCCTGGATGGGAGTGCAGATTGCTCATTAGGAATATTTGTGAATAAAGCAGGAAATATGTTGTTTTCAATAGGTAGAGTCAATTAAACTCGTTGGTTAAAATATTATTATTTTATTTTTGTAGGACTAAGTCTTGAGTGCTCTAGAGTCTTACATGAGGAAATGTTATGTGGCTTGTTTTGTGTTTATTGTATGTGCGGAGTACCAAACAAGGAAACGAAATTAAGAGAAATGTATATAATAAGATCTAGTTCAATGTGATCAGCTATAATGGACAATCTAGGGCAAAATTTATTTTGGCTAGGTGTGAGACAGAATTAATTAAAACAATGAATAAGAATATGAAACTCGAGATAGATGAGTGTGTGTGTGAAGTAAAAGGAGTAAATGAGATTTGTAGAATAAATCTAACCAGAATATGTTGGAAAGTATGGTATTTACGAGATAGTGGAAAAAAAGGAACTAGATGTAAATGTGATAGCTGTTGGACGGGTCAATTTGGTTAAAAGCGGAAAAATAATAATGGCTATGTATAAGTGGAGAGTGTGTAGGAAGCGCGATCCGACTTCTTGGGAGGGTTTTCAGAAGTATAATAGTAGCATTTTTAATTATTCAATCTCTCTTTCATCTGGGATTAAGCTGACTACCTGTTCACACCCTTATACGATAAGAGAAAAGTGGATTGAGCCTTCGGTGAACGAATGCTGACGGACGGAGAAATGTGAGTTTTGGTTTCCTCTTTGGGAAGGCGAGAATAAACGGTGCCATGATAGGAGGAATGGCGGGCGTTTTGTATGGGGGCATAGGTTGTGGCCTTAATTATCATTGATGTGCGCTCAAGGGATTAAATCTCCTATTTATTTACATTGACTGGATTTTACCTCTCGACGTCCCATTCAATTTTTGGAGCGCGATCACAGTGCGCAGTAGTCTCCAATAGAAGGCTCTAGGTGGATTTTCGGCGTGAATCACTTAGAATTTTAAATATACAGATCATGAATTATAATGGTGGAAAATGAAAAAATATCCTAGTACATTTCTCTTTGGGTGGGGGCAAAATAACTTCAAATTCAAAATTAAATTATTTCCCACTCACCTATTAATGGACAAAACTGGAGTTATATAAAAGGGATAAAAATAAAAAAAAAAATTAAAAAGGACTTATTTAGGTACTAGGAGATCGAACTGTATTTTCTGCTCTTATGTATTAAATCGAACTGTAAGTCCTTTTGTTTCACTAGAAGTTTTTCCCTAGAGATTTTTAGGATAAAAAAGTTATTAAAAAAACTCATCTCATGTACATCTAAAACTGCTTTCCTTTATAGCCCGATGCAATCGTTACAAAACGCCAGCTTAGATAATGTTTCTTCCTCCTTAAGATTTGCCGTTAAGTGGATTGAACCCTGACTTCTCGCACTTCCTCCACAATCAATTGCTCTCCTTGTTCTTTAGCACTTCCAAGTCTTGGCTCCTATGAACTCCTCACAAGTTGTATCGTGGTTATTTACATAATCCTATCCTGATACCTATCCCGATTAGAAATAGCCGGCAAATTGAGGAAGATTAAAGACAAAGAACGAACCTGATATATATATCATTAATAATATATATATTATGTATCTTTTGGTGTTTGTCATTTCCCGGTGAGATAAAGTACCTCAACAACTATATAATTAGGTACATAATCCATCAAAGCACCCATCCTTAGAGTCTTCGCCATGATCCATACCTAATATCCAATATTATATAGACATGCAATATATTATTAAAATATATATAATAATATTCCCAATTTTCATTGGTAGAAATTGCCTAGTGTAGTTCCTCTCCTAGAGTAAGGTTGCATGCAATTATCATCTTAAATTTTTTATATATATAAACACGCTCGCAAGATTTGTGGTATAGTATATATAATATGATTTATTATATTATCATTATATATATATATATATTACAAGGTAGCTCGCCTAAATCTCTTAATTTATACAATAATATTAGATTATATATATATATAGTATATATATATTCATATAATATAGTTATATATTATTAAGTTTTCCTGTAGTTTCCCGATTATAAGACAACTTGGATATGTAAAACTAATTATAGTATATACGTATATAATTATAAACTAATACTATTAGAGATCACCTATATATATATATATATATATAATATATAATATATATATATATATATATATATATTTAATAATAGTATAAATAATTATTATATATAGTTAAAAATATATATCATATAATAGTATATATATATATATATTATAGTCTATTAAATATATATATATCACTCAGTATATATAGTCCTATATATATATATATATATATATTATTATAATATTTAATATATATAATATATAATATATATATATATATATTATACTATATATATATATAATATATATATATACTGATTTGAAGATAAAGTTTAGAAGAACTGTCAAATTATGGATGTGTCAATAAATTTTTCAAATCTTTTGAACCACTCTTAATAATGTTGCTGCCTATAATATTGGTAATTTAATAGTTAAAGTTGCAGTCTAAAAGATACGATTCTCCCACTTTATCAGAAATGTTAAATATTTTGAAAGTCAAATTGAATCGAAGATAATTGTTATAATGCTCATGCAATTTCAGAATTGCATACCACTATTTAAAAAACTTTTCCTTTAGTCCTGTACTGGAATTTGTAGCTAGCCTCCTGTGCCAATGTCACACCATTTACTTTTTTGTAAAATAAGTTAAAATAAAACTTAAGAGACTGTAGATAATAATTTAATTTCTATTTAAGGTATCAGCCTTTCAAAATGAGATAAAGCAGTTATCAAGAGTGAGACATGAAAATATTATTCAGATGTATGGTACTGGAACTTCTTTGCATGCAAAATGCATTATTATGGAATTTGCTGATGATGGCTCACTTTATCAATGTAAGTTCAGATATTTCAGATTATTGAATTAAATTTATTAAAGCACCATATATCAAATTTTGTTTTGCAATTAAGGAATTTTTAGAAGATATAGTATTGGCTTTTCTTTAAAATAAATAAAAAAGGAATGTTTTTGTAGTCATTTATAAGCCCTAAATATTGCTTTTCAAACAGACTATTTTATAGAATTTTAATATTTTTCTTCTCATCATATCAAATGGATATCTTATGTGATATTAAATATTGTCAGGTCCATTGTAAAATTATCAACAATAACTTTAAAAACAATATTTAGAAATAATAATAATAAACAATTGTCTATTAAATCTTTTTATTTTTTATTATTTTTCATATGCTTATCCATTGATATGAAACCCTTAAGGTTAGCTTTCCCATAACTTTATAATTTTTACTTCTTTAATTTTGTTATGAAAATTAAAAATGTTCAAAAGTATATTGAGGTTTCAATAAATGTAAATACTTAAGCGGTTTAAAATAATTTAAGTGATATATGAGCTTAACCAGTATGTCTAAATAATCAATATAGGTTAGTCAATTTGCAATTGAGACTAAGATATTACCAACTGTTCAGCATGGTATAAGGAATGTTCAAATTGTCTAATGATAAAAATATTAATTATTATAATTTTTCCAGTTCTTCACTGTCCACCTCATCAGAAGTACAGTTTATCACATGCGCTTAGTTGGTTATTGCAGTGTGCACGAGCGATTGCTTATCTTCATTCGATAGAACCAAGGCCAATTATACATCGGTAAGAAGGATTTTTTTTTTTACCCTACTAGTGACAAGTTTTAGAGTACCATATTGTAACAAACCACATTTTACAATAGTGAAAGTGTGTTTCATACTGTCAGTGATTTTGTAACTTTTTTTTAGGCAGAGTTCTGTTTTTCATATGTGTCACCACTGTTATCCCAGAGAAAGTATATATGATATATATAATTATATATATATATATATTAATACTATATATATATATAATACATATATATATATATATAGATTAGATAATAAACAAATATCCGCCTTATACTTCCCTTTATATGACACTCGGATTTTGCGAGAGCGGACATTTTTATGGCCTTCCAGCCATTCCCTTTCTTGGATCTTTATAAACTGCTAATATTTAATCATCCCGTCTGATCCCTTAAGATCCCTTTTGTTATATCTAGTATAATATTATATAATAAACTATCGTTCTTAATGCTAGACAACGACCACCCTAGGCTTACTATGCTAGGCTCTCCTCATAAATCAGAGACTCCGACGATAACTATACAGAATAGACAGCCATACGAGAACGAGTGAGATATGATACCTAGAAACTGTCCCACAACACCCTAACCACGTCAAATTACAACCTCAACCATATACATACATAAATAAGACTATACCTAATTACACTTGATAAATACCTCTATACGGCCTATAACGATAATAGAAACTAAGCACATATGCCCTACGCTTACGCTATATACTATACGTCACTGTACAAACGCTCTACAGATCTGAATACAAATCCTTATATTTACGGCCAGAATATATTAGTCATATATATATTAATCCATAGCTCTATAATAACTACTCAATCCTCCCTAAGTTCTTAGACTATCTATCAATAGTAACCAGAGGTCCTTATTATCAACCTATAGATCATATAACATATTAATACGATGTTATTCATGTATAATCTGACTTCGTAATTACCAAATATATATATATATATATATATTATATAATATATGTAATACCTGTAAACTCGCTACTAATAAAATATAACCTAAAACCTATAACTATCATATTGGAGATGTCTCCGGATTGCAACGCGACCAATACCTAAGGCCCTACACAACTAACATTATCCGTTAGCCACACGGCATCCAATATGCACAATTACATGATACACTTAACAATATGGGAGATACGAGAACCCATAAATAAGTATTCCCCCAAGCAATTTCCCAGTTATCCAAAGCGACGTTTCACGGCATGCTGTGGGTCCGACTCCTCAGTAACAGACTATTCAGCTATTACTGGTAAGGTAGAGTAGCGATTACTTACCATCTCGCTATGACTATGCCTTATATATACCTCAGTATATGATTAGATCTTATACTACATATTACTATCATAAATCTAACGATATATCACAGCATCTTAGTAACATCACCTACTCATCGTAACAGATGGATTACTAGACCAATTTATTATTACCTAAACAGTAATAACGCATCGAACCTACTATAGATTAACCCGGTGATATGCATCGAGTCGTAACAAGAGCATGCCCATAACTGCAAACGGGCCCAGATCATAAGACGGCTGCGTTTGGTTAACCAAAACCCGTTGCGTGCGGGCTAAACCCCTCCTGGCAGCTAAAGCCAACCCCCTCCTTCTCATGCACCGACAAACAGTCACACGTTATACTTTACACTGGACCGTCGATACTAATCTCATAGCATTGCTCATCCCCCAGACGTTGTCGCGCCGGCCACCACCTACCACGAACGTATGCCGTGGAACATCACAAAAACCTTTGAGAACATCTGAAGCCATTTTGTTCCGTCCATGGATGTTGAGTCGAGTAACCGTACAGAAACGTCTTACTATTAGTCATGTACAAGCCGTCTTTTTTCAAGTTTGTTTTTATTATTTTAGTTAACCTTCAAAAATAGAAATTCAAATTATAGCATTCCCAGTCACAATCCAAGATAAAATTTTCATCTCTTGTTTGAACACATATTTCTTGGAACCATTTCACTTATTTAAAGTGGATATTAGAATACGGGTCAGAATTATGGGTACCTAATGATTATGAAGAAAAACTTATCCTAGCTATCAAAACCTTTATAGATATTCAATTTGATACATAATAATATAAATATAAAATTATTATACATAATATATTATATATATATATTATAAGATATTGCACTTAATTTGGGATGGGTTCATACGTTGTGCTAGATTTGTCGCACTTAAAAATCTTATATAATTAGGCCTCAAATTTCTTAAAAACAGCAGGTTTATGATAATCCTCCTAAGGAACTTTTTAATTCATATTTATATTAAAAATAAGTATTGAAATTATTTCAGTTTTTTATGCAATTTTAAGTGATATATATACATTTATATATACTTACTAGCTTACTATTATACTCCTACTACTACGGTATGGAGGGCTTATTACTATTGTCTCATAATATATTCTTAGTTATCAACATACTAAATATAATTATAATACATAGATAATAAGTCCGCCATAAAGTCTCTTAGCGGATGGAGGTTTTATATTACTTTCGAGGATATATTTCTCCAATTGCAGCCCATGCACGTTCGAATGTGCACAAACATATAAAACTTGAAAACACATTTTGGGTAAAGAGTTTTTTGGAAAATTCCAGTCATGTCGCAAACTGACTAACTGGAAATTCATCATCTTTCATTAGATTTTGACTGCATTGATACGCTCATAGTTAGAGGGTGTTTTATCCGGTCGAACCGGAATTTACGGTCTGATCAGCGGCGTCTCGGAGGTTAGCCCCCTTATTAGGAGTCTTATCCTATGGTTTTATTTTTTTTTTTTTTTTTTTTTTTTTTTTTTCGTTTTTTTTTGTTTTTTGATTCCTGTCTGGGTTTGTTTTTTTTTTTTTTTTTTTTTTTTTTCCTAGGGAAAGTTTAAATAATCACAGAAAGATTGAAACTTGGAGGCTGGATAGAGGAGCCAGAGTCGGAGACGGAGTTGAGTCGTATTCCAGTTTCGGAGTCCAGAGAACCCCCGGAGGGTCCCTCCTGAAAAAGATATCAAGAAATGCATGGCAATGCCAAAAACAGGAAGAAAAAGAAAGGGAAGAAGAATGAGGAAGGAAGGAAGGAAGGAAGAATGAGGAGGAGGAGTAGGAGAAGGATTCTGAGTCCGAGCAAAACGGTGCTGGAACCGGTGCGATGCCTAAGTTAATGTAATATTCGTTTGAATAATACAACTAATTACTGTTTCACATAACGGTTCTGTTATATTCAGTACATATCGTCAATTTGCATGATCTTTACAAAGATACAACCCGGCTTCTAAATGTTGGAAGACTCGAACATTTATATTTCAAATCTCATCTTTCTTTTATAAATCCATCAACTAAAAACATTTGTTTTGTATTTATTTTATAAATTCATTCGTTAATGTATAAATCTTTGTTTCAATTAAAATTTTAATTACTTTTAATTTTATTTTCTTTTTCCTTTTTTAAATTTTTATGCTTTTTGATGTTATAAACGAAAAAATTTGCATCACTTACATACCTTAATAGCAGTTAAATCAGTAAATCAGTAAAGCAGCAAATCCATAAATCAGTAAATCAAGTAAATTCGTTAATCAAACAACACGCCCCATCCATGATCTATTGAAATTTCTATTTGATCTATTGAGCTATCTTATGTGATTCAAGTCACTATTTGGTGCAACATAATACATATATCGTGTGATTTTATTTGTTTGTATACACTTATATGTCATTTTTACTTAAAAAAAAGTATTTTTTCTCTCTTGAACGTAAGAGTTATCTTCTAACACCCTAAACAGGTAACATCAGTAAATCAAATGCACCCCCCCAACTCCATCCATAGCTACTTGATCTATTATCTATTGACTATTGATTCAAGTCATATTTTGTATAACATACCAAAAACTTTATTATTTTTGTTTTCATTTCTTAAATTTTGTTGGTTTACTTAATAATCAATTTTTTAGTTGATTATTAACTTAAAAAAATTGCTTTTTTACATACTCTAAAGCAGTAAATCAGTAAAGCAGTAGAATCAGTAAAGCAGTAAATCAGTAAATCATAAATCAGTTAAAGCAGTAAAATGCAGTAGGCCACTGCCTTCCACCACACCTTCCTACCCTCCCGATGATCTTTCGATCTATTGATTTATTATTATTTTGTTGTCATTGATTTCAATCATATGAATTTCTTACCTGAACACCAAAAACTTTATTTATTTTGTTTTATTTTCTTTTAAACATTTCTGTTTTTGAGGAACAAATATTTATCAATTCTAGTTAAAACTTAAAATAAAATTTGCATTTCTTGACTTAGCCGACTTCAGTAATTCAGTAAAATCCAGTAAACAAACTACCCACTCTACCCTCTCTACCCCTCCATGATCTATTTATCTATGATCTATCTATGACATTTAATTTTGATATAACTTATAACCACAAAAACTTTTATTTATTTTGTTTTTTCTTTAAACCATTTTTTACTAAAAATTTATTCTTTAGTTTATAATTTAAAAAAAATTGCATGTTTACATGAGCGTTAAGCAGAACAGGGAGTGTCTTTTCTTCGCTCCTCCTACCCATCTGTTATCTATGATCTATTATCTATGATCTGTGATTCAGGAGTCCAATATTGGTAACAAATAACACAAAAAAAAACTTTTATTTATTTTGGTTTTCGTGTTAACATTTTGTTTACAAAAATTTTTCTTTATTAGTTATATAATTTTAAAAAATTTGCATTTTTACATACCTTGTAAAGCAGTAAATCAGTAACCAAACCACCATCCAACCAATCAAACCCCCTTCCCCATACCCTCCATGATCTATTTATCTATTGGTCTATTGATCTAATGATCTAATCTGTTGATCTATGATTCAAGTCATTTTTTTTTTAAATAACACAAGAACTTTTTATTTATTTTCTGTTTTGTTTCTTAAACATTTTTTTTACTAAAAAAAATTTATTCTTTTTAGTTTTATAACTTTAAAAAAATTTACATGTTACATACCCTAAAACAGGTACAATCAGGAAATCAAACTTGCCCTCCAAGTACCCTTCCTACCTTCCATGATCTATTAATCTATATACCTCTACTTGATCTATTGATCTATAGGTTCAAGTCATTTATATCATTCAGTTATACATTGTAATATAACACAAAACTTTTATTATTTTTTTCTTGTTTCTTTAAACATTTTGTTTTTACGAATAAATTTATTCCTTCTATGTTTATAACTTAAAAAATTTGCATTTTTACATACCTTAAAGCAGTAAAGCAGCTAAATCAGTAAATCAAACTATATCCCACCACCCTCTCTACCCTCCCATGATCTATTTTCTATGATCTATTGATTAAAGTCATATTTTGTATAATATAACACAAAACTTTTATTTATTTTTGTTTTGACTCGTTGAAAATTTTGTTTTCACTAATAATATTTATTGTTTTATGTTTTATAATTTAAATTTTTTGCTTCAAAAACCTTTTCAACTAGTAAATCAGTAATCAGTAGATCAAACCACTGTTAATCAAACAACCCTCCTACCCTTACATATCTATGAATCTATTGATCATGTTCTATTGATCTATGTGATTCAAGTGCAATTAGTTTTGTACAACCATAACACAAACTTATTTATTGTATTGTTTCTTTTATAACATTTGTATTTACTAAAATATTTACTCTATTTATTTCATGTTTCTAACTTAAAAAAATTTATGAGCATTATTTTTACTATCCTTAATAACAGTAAATCAGTTACAAATCAGTAAATCAATATACCCACACAATGCCCACTCAAACTATCTGAGTAATCTTAATTTTATTTCTAATTTATAATTTATTTTTCAAAGATCTATTTTGTATAATATAAACCACAAAACTTTTATTTAATTTTGTTTGTTTTTTATAAACACTTTTGTTTTTACTAAAAAATATTATATTCTATTTATGTATAACTTAAAAAATTTGCATTTTTAATTACCTTAAAGCAAGTAAATCAGAAATCAGATAAATCAAACTGCCCTTACAACCCTCGCTACCCATCCATGATTACTATTGATCTATTGATCATTAATTGTACTATTGATTAGAGGAAATATGTCTTTATGCTATATAACACAAAAACCTTTATTTTTTTATATTTGGTTTGTTTAATTAAATGGTCCTTTTTTATTGTCACTTCTAAATGGTCGTCTAATTTTGTTGAACTTATCGTTATAATGACAACTGTTAAAAAAAAATTTATTGCATTTTAATTTTAACATAACATAATTTAAAGCAAGTAAATCAGTAAAAACAAGTAAATTCAAAATTACCATCTCCAGCGCCACCCTCCCTACCATCTGTAATTTAATTGATCTATTGTATCTATTTTATCAAATTAATATTTATGTATAAACATAACATAAATATAAATTCTTATTGCGTAGCTGATTGTTGATCTTGAATAATGTGCTTAAGTTGTTAATTGCAATTTGGTGTAGTTGTTGGACCTTTTTGTTTTAGTTAGTTGCTTGTTGTATTAGTTGTTGTTTGTTGTTGTTGTAAGGCTGTTTAAAAATATCGATACTTTCAACGTTAAAATAAAATAATATACAACAATATACAAAACATCTCCTTAAAAGAATTTTATAGGGTATTAAATTTCTATATTCATTCATCCATCCTCAAATAATATGTAAAACTAAACAAAAATATATCCTCAACCTAGCCTAACTGTACACATTAAGCAACTAAACATATTAAATAAACAAGTTAACTATTAAATTAAGATGGTGTCAACTTACCAGCAGAAGTCAGCATAGCAAATCTCAATCATACTACTATACTACACACAACCGCTCAAAATATTTATTATTATTAAATAATTTTGATTCATTTATTATTAATTATATTAAATTATTTATTAATTATTATTATTATATTATTATATTATTATTATTATTATTATATTAAATATTATATATTATATTATATTATTATTATTATTAATCACTATTATATGATAATGACATAACAAAAACCAATACATACCACCACACGCATACACACATCACACACACATCAACACACCACACACACACACACACACAACACACACACACACACACACACACACACACACACACGCTACACACACCACACACACACACACACACACACTCACACACGCACACACCAATTGTACGTTCCAGTGAAATGAAATTATTTACTAATTCATAGCCATGCAATCATTGTACAACTTACTGATCACATGACTGTATTTCTATAATGTCAAGCAGAATGCTAATAACTTTCTCGCAAGTATGAAATATATAGTTTGGTCAAATTTCTATAAACATTCGACGTTATGACTTTCTTTTTAAAATTTCTATTATTACTTTATATTTATATTTTGTTAAATGTATATTATTTATTTATTTATTTGAGCCTGAACAAGGGGTTTACCCAAAAGGGGGCTTAGCACACCAAAGGTTTTTTTTTTTGGCTCCTAGAAGGTTTTTAAATAATCGAGTAGATCATTTTTGATGTTTCAATCGATTTATCATGTTTTTATACCCTGTTATATCAGATGTTTAATCGTCTTTCTACGTGTCTGGTTGACTGAAAAATATAATCGAAAGAAAATTATTAATGAATCATTCGTCTAATACTATCGCCGTAAATATATTCCAGACAATTAAACTGAAAACAGGAAAAAAGAAAAAAGTTAAGTAAAAAAAAATTAAAATTAATTATAAAATTAAATAAAATTTAAAAAATATAATTTTTATTAATTAAATTATTAATATTTAATATTAATATATATATATATATAGATATATATAATTTAACTATAATATATAAATAATTTATATATACATTACTATATATTATAATAATATATATAAATATATATATAAAATATCATATGGCATATATATAATATTTATATAATATATTAATATATATTATAATAATATATGATATATAATATAATAAATTATATATATTTATCATTAATATAATAGATATGAATTCCAGGATCCTAGGTTCCTCCAAATTATGTATCAATATAATAAACTTTTTAATGGTATTCATATATAAATTATAGTTAATAATAGATTTTCTTTCAGATTTATTTTTCAGTCAACAGAAATATGATAGCTTTATTTGAATTTTGTAGTATAAAAATTACATCAGATTAAACGATATTGAAACCATCAAAAGATTGAATCTATCGATTATTTAAAATCCTTCGATAGGTGGCCAAAAAAACCCCCGTTTAGTTGCTAGGCCCCCTTTTGGGTTTAAAACCCTTTTCATTCTCAAATAATAAAATAAATAAATAAACTTTTACAATAATATAAATATAAAGTATAATTAGAAACGTAAAAAGATAAAACATCAACAAAACATAATAATTGTATTATATTATAAAAATGTGAATAATAAAAATTAATCTTATCCTAACGACGACTTAGAAATAAATGTTATACACTAAACTCTACTACTTGACCTATTGAATCTATTTAGACGATAGTAATAACAGATCATGTGGTTCAGTAAATTAGTACCGTGATTTGCCAATGGCTAATTGCATTAAGTTTAACAGTCTCGTATAACTATTGTTGTGATTTTGTGGGATGTGCTGTGTTTGCGTGGGTTGGTTCGGTTGTGGTGTGTGTGCTGTTGACGCAAGTATCGTGGTGTGTGTGCTGTGTGTGTGGTGGTTGGACATGCGTGTGTGTGGTATGTTAGGTTTTGTTATTATAATACATAATAATAATTATAGTAGTATTAATAACTAATAAAAATAATATAAATGAATTATAATGTAATAAGAATAATAATTAATGTATTATAATAAATAATAATTTAGATAATAATTATAATAATAATTAATAACTATATTTAGCGGTTGTTGTGTAAGATATCAGTAAAGATTTGATGATTACCGAGGTTGCTATTGCTGACTCTCTGCTATGGTAAGTCAGTATAGGGAAAACGCATTATAACATTATTTCAACGTATCCGCGTGTATTATGCGGAATGCTGATGTAGTCAGCATTTGAGTTTAAAAGTTCTATATGAAGGTCTTGGTAATAGAGCTGAGGCCTTGACGATCTATATTTATTTATTTTTTGCTTATTAGCTGCGATTCAATTACCACATGTAAAGCGTCCAAAATTAACACAATATTTAGAGATTTATGAAAAAGTGTTGTTACGTATTTTCAATTAACTTATGTGAAATAATATATTAACAACAACAACATTCAAACACAACAACAGACCAAGCTAACAACAACAAACAACAAAACAACCCAACAATCAAACCAACAACAAACCTAGCAACAAATGCAACAACAAATGCAACAACAAAAACGCAACATTTAACAACAACATCAACAAGAATTTTTATGCTATGTTATACAATAATAAACAATGAATCAATATGATCAATAGATCAATAGATCACAGATGTGTGGGAGGGTGGCTGGATAGTACTTTGAATTTACAACTAATGCCTGCTTTACAAAATCATTTGTTAAAGGTATTAAATATGCATATTGTAGTTCTTAATTAAACATTTAAAAAGATAAAATTTTTAGTATAAATAACAAAATAATGATTTAAAGGATAAACAAAAACAATAATATAAAATATAAAAATGATATATATATTAATATATTAAACAAAAATGACTGAATTCCCTGATTTTCCAACGGCCACTGCTAGACTTGTGGAGAATTATAGATATATTAGGATGGAGTAATTGATATAGGGCCCCCAAGTTATAATACTTATAATATTTGAGTTTCTATATATATATCCTGATGTATTACACACAGTAGTCTTTACTGGACTATTGCCTCTCATGTAAAAATTGCAAGTGTTATGTCCCAATCTCATTACATGTAAAATGAATACAAATTCTTTAACCACCACTGTATACATAAACAACTCAATACGCGCTCATAAGTTATGATATCACACAAACACAAAAAATAAATAGATAAGTTTTTAGAGTTAAGTATGACAAAAAAAATGACTGAATACAAAGTAGATCCCAATTAGTAACAAATAAGTATCTATTAAGAATGAGTAAGGAGAGCATGTGAGCTTGAATGGTAATTATTGATTAACTGAATTTACTGAAATAATTTTCTTTCCCCATATTTCAAAATTAATTTTAAAAATGCAAATTTTTAACGTTACTAACATGGAAAAAGTAAAAATTTGTAGTAAAACATCAAATCATGTTTAAAGAATACACCCCCACATATCTATACAACATAAAAAAATAATTTTTTTATCATTGTCAATACTGTAATGTCACAAAATTATGACTTGAATTCTAAAGTACAACATACGAACAATAGATCATAGATACGATCCCCTCTAATAAGATCTCTTGTAAGCGTCAGATTTGATACGTAAATTACAACTGATTACTGATTACTGACTTACTGATTTACTGCTTTAAGGCTATGTAAAATGCAAAAAATTTAATAAATAAACATGAATAAATAGTAAATTTTTCACGTTTGAGCAAAAGAAACAAAAGTTTAAAGAATGTCCAAACACAAAATCATAAATAAAAAGTTTTTGTTTTATTAATTATACACAAAGATGACAAATTCAACTAATCATATAGATCAATAGCGATCATTGGATGGGTAGTGAGACTTGGTTAGGTAGAGGCCAGATCTTTAATTTGATTTTACTGATAATTTTATCTGTATTTTACTGCTTTAACTCTAATGAAAATAATGCAAAGTTTCTTAAGTTATAAAACATAAAAGAAAAATTTCTTTTTTTAGTTAAAACAAAAACTGTTAACAGAAAAAAAAAAACATAAAATAAAAGTTTCTGTGTAACTATGATAGTACAAAATATGACATTGAATCAATAGATCAAAAATAGAACACAAGACCATCGTTAGGGTAGCGGAGTGACGTGGAGGTATTCATTGTTTCCTGATTATGATTTCACTCATTAGGTATGTCTAAACCACATGCAAAATTTTTAAGTTAGAAACATCGACACAAGTATAAACAGATGTAGACTAGTGATAACAACCAAAAATGGTCAAAGAAAACAAAATACAAAAATACACATAAAACGTGTTTTTTGGTGTTTAAATCAATGTTGCGTACAAATATGCACTTGGAAATGCCAATAGCACCTCAATTAGAACAATTAGATCAACTAACAATTAGATCATCTTTATGTAAGTTGGTAGGAGTTGTTCTTGAATCTAACTATTTACTTATTTACTGATTACTAGATTACTCTTTAAGGTAGTATAAAAAAATGCCCAAAACATTTATAAATTACATATAAACATAAAAAAGCAACTAACAATTGTTCAGTGTAAAACAGAAACTGTTTAAAAAAATCCAAAATCAAATATAATTAGAAAGTATTTGTGTCTATATTATACAGAAATATGACTTGAATCAATAATCAATAGAAACCAATAGACTCATGTGGGAAATGACGGTACGCGACGGCTTTGACCTATTTGCTAGAGAAATTGATTCTTACTTGATAATTCCATACGATCGCAACTACTTGCTTTAAGTGTTACTGCTTAAAACTGCAACTTTTTAATATGTAGTCATACATAAAAAGAATCAAATTTTTACTTGTGAGATACAACAAAAAAGTAATAAAAAGTAATGACAAAACAAACAATAAATTTGTTAAAATTAATTACTACAAAATTATAACTTGATCAATAGATCAATAGATCAATTCTCATACTCTTAATTAGAACATTAGTCATAGACATCAATTAGACCTAATATATCAATAATATCATAAGGGATATAAAAACCCTATTCCTGCTTAGTTAGAAGAGATGTATGTAAAAAGTAATATTTTTAAAGGTTATAATAAATAAAATAAAGGATTTAGGAAAAACAAAATGTTAAAAAACAAATACTAAAAATAAATAAAAGTTTTGCTGTTATATTATACAAAATATGCATTAATTGAAATATTAGTGAATCAATAGATCAAGTAGATCAATAGATCATGGTAGGTCATTAGATCATAGAAGGGAGGGAGGGTGGTCGAAAGGTATTGATTCTATGATTACTGATTACTGCTAGGGTATGTAAAAAGCAAACTTTTTTTTAAACTTTATAAAATAAAAAAGAATAAACTTTTTATTAAAAACAAAATGCTTAAAGAAACAAAACCAAAATAAATAAAAGTTTTCTGTTATATTATACAATAATATTACTTAGAATCAACAGATCAACTAATCAATTAGAGTCAATAATCAAGAATCACAGATGGGTAGGATCGATCCTGGGTGGCATGAAGGTATTTTGATTACGTGAATTTACTGATTTACTCTTTAACGTATGTAAAAATGCAAATTTTTTTCTTAAAATTATAACATAAAAAGAATAATCTTTTTTAAAAAAACAAAATGTTAAAGAATACAAAACAAAATAATTAAATAGTTTTTTGATTATATTTAGTAACAACTCAATGACTTGATAATCAATCATGATCAATAGAACTCATAATAGATCAAATCAGCATCAAATATGACGTATCATGGAAAGATAGGGAGTGTGTCCTGACGGAGTATCTGATTTTGATACTTGATTTACCGATTACACTTGCTTTAGAGTATGTAAAAATCGCAAAAAGTTCTATTTTTCCTTAAATTATAAAAGCGAATTTAATTTTTCTAGAAGAAACAAAAATGTTTAAAGAACAAAAAAATAACAATATAATAAACATTTATAAAGTAATTTACCAAAAATCATGACTTGAATCATATAGATCAACTAGACTCAAATGATAGTCAATTAGATCATGATAGTAGAAAGGTGGACATGCATTGTTGATATTACTAATACTTACTGCTTTACTATTTACTGATTACTGATCTACTGATCTCTACTGCCCTATACTGAATTTACTTGCTTTACTGAATTACTGCTATAGGGTACATGAAAAATCAAATTTTTTAAAGTTATAAACAAATAAAACACGTTAAACTATTTTTAAAGTTAAAAAGAAACATAATAATAAAAAAACAAAAATAAATAAATTTCTTGCTTTGTAATGATTATACAAATGACATGGTCAATATGAGTCAATACAATCAATAGATCACATAGATCATAAATATGGCAGACTCGCCAGATCATACGCTACGACACTATGGGGGCGCCGGTGTATGATTTACTGATTTACTGAATTATCACTGCCATTATAGTATGTACAAAAACGTAAATTTTTACCGTGTTTTTAAACATAAAAAAATAACATTTTAATAAGTAATTCCAAAAGAGATTAAGAATACGGAACAAAAATTAAAAGATAAGTAAATTACTCTTTTATTATACAAAATGATATCTAAAATATGACTTGAATTAAAAATAGATTAAAAAACTATTTAAAATCATTATGCCAATGGATGGGGCAGGAGGGTTAAGTCTGACCTAACAACTGATTTAACCTGATTACTGACTTTACGCTGATTAACCTGATTTACTATTGACGATCTACTGCCATTTAAACTTTTTATCTATTTTTAGAAGATTACACATTTAACGGATGTCAAAGCGTAAAATTCTTATTACGTCTATAAATCATTTAAAGCATAAAAGTTAAGAAAAGAAAAAGAAAATACACACTTTAAGAGTAATTAAAATTTTATTTTCAAAGAAAGATTAAAGCATAAAGAATGACAAATATATAAAATAAAAGAGCCCAAACATAGTATTTTATTTTATTTTTACATATAATAATATTGAAAAATGTACATTTAGAAATACTACTACAATGCACAGTGTACCTTCAACAGTTTACAACAGGCTCGGGTTATTCGTCCTGCTTTGTTAGAGATTATGCCAAGTGCAAGACGATTATTGTAGCAATAAATAGAACAGAACAGTTTCTATAAATCATTTAACACAGTAAATATTTGTAATTAACTACGAATTTACTAAACAAGCCATCGACCATACCTTACCAGCACCGGTGTCTAGGTAGGCCTACTGAAGCTGGTCCTTCCATACCTCCTACCTCACTTATTCCTCCTCACTCCTCTCTTCTTTTCCTTTCTTTTCACCTACTCTTTACATTCTGTGGAACTTCCTGCCATCTTCTTTTTTTAGAGGGGACACCCCTCCGAGGGAGTGCTCTTGGACTTGCGAAACGCCGAAATCCTCTCTTAACTCCTCCCTCCACTCGTGGCTCCTCATACCCACCCTCCCAAGTTCAATTCGTCAGTTCTGCGCATTCTTTAAACATCCTATGAGAACCAAAAAAGAAACCATATGTGGAGGCCACTAACACTACCTAGGGGCTCAAGACCTCCGAAACACGGTGCTTTCCCCAGACCTTAAAGCGTCTCACACTCTCCACAAGACGTTATCCTCCTCTCACTATGTTGTTGCCGTCTCATTTCCTTGATTCTTTAGAGAGCATGTGAGACCCGAATTTAAGTATCTGAAGATCCGTTTTCGCGAGTTTAGCCCCTAAAGGAGGGCATAGCCCCCCCAGAGGTGTTTTTTTGGTTCCTATAGAAAGGTTTAAATACTCGCAAGAAGATCTGAAACTTGGAGGCGTTAGAGGACCAGGATCGGAGTACTCAGTTGAGTCGGATTCGGTCGAGCCAGAGACCCCCGCGGTCCCCTCCTGAAAAACAACAATGAAATGCACTGGAATGCAAACAGTGGAAAGAAGAAAGGAAGAAAGTAATAGGAAGATAAGGAAGAACAGGAAGAGAGTAGAGAAGATCAGAGTCAGTACCGACACCGTGTGCTGGAAAAACCGGCCGATGCCTAGTTATGTAAACATCGTTTAATACACATTATACATATCTCATTACTGCTGCGACATAACTGTATCTGATTCTATCAGTTACCATCGTCAACTGCATTGCATCTTACAAGAAACCCGAGCATTTCAAAATGTTAAAGACTGACATTTATATATTTCAAATCTCATTTCTCTTTATCAACGACATAAAATATATTGTTGCTATTTTTATTCTTATAAAGTTCATTCTTTATTTTAACTATATTTTTCAATTATAAAATTTTTTTAATTAATTATTAAATTTATTCTTTTCTTTTTAAGAATTTTAAATTGCTATCTGATGATTCACACAGGAACATAATATCGGACAAAAAATTTGACAAATCTTTTCATCATACCCTTAAACAGTAAATCAGTTACAAATCAGCGCAGTCAAATCATTCAAAGCAGTAAATCAAGTAACATCAGATAAAGTATCAGTTAATCAGTTACCAGCTAATACTCATGACAATCAGCTGCAATCAAATAACCCTCCCATGCCCATCCCAATATCTATTGGATGATTGATCTTAATAGTCACTCTTCACTTGTCATTTATTATACAGTCATATTTTCTGCAACCATAACATACCACAACAACTTTACAATTATAATATCTTTAGTTATCTAGTTGTTTCTTAAAACTTTTTGTTCTACTAAAAGAAATATTACTTTCTATTTTATCGAGTCAAACCGTAAATATATACTGATTTCTTTCTGTACAAAAGTAATAGATTCAGTAAATCATAATAATGCAAATCACCCTCCCCACTCCCTCACATGAATCCCCATCATTATCCTATTGGATCCTATTGATTCAAGGCATATATTGTATAACATTTCTAACTGAAAACTTCATTTATTTTGTTTTATTTCATATGACATTCTTGTTTTTACTAAAAAAAATTTAATCCTTTTATGTTTATACATAAAAAAAAATTAAGATTGGACACATTTTACATCAACTCTATAAAGCAGAAATTCAACAAGCAGTAAATCATTAAGCTTAAATCACAGTAAATCAGTCACATCAGTACAATCAGAAAGGCAGTAAATCAGAACATCAAACTGCATTCCACCCACACCTACCCTTTCCGATCATCCTAATTGATCTATTGATCATGAATGACTCTATGATTCAACAGCCTACATATTGTGATAAACCCTCACACAAAACTTTTATTTATTTGTTTCGTATTTCTTTAAACATTTGATTTTTACTAAAAAAATATTCTTTTTTATGTTTATTAACTATAAAAAAAATTTGTGCATTTTACCATACCCTAAAGCAGTAATTCTGAAAATCAGTAAATCAAAACTACCCTCCAGCCACACTCCTACCTTTCATAATCTATTAGACTCTATTGATCTATTATCTATGATCTATTGATTCAAGTCATATTTTGTAAAAAGTAACACACAACAAATAACTTTTATTTATTTGCTATTTGTGATGTCAGTGCCGGTTATGCAAGAGATTGAATTTATGGACTTATGTTTATAATATTAAAAAATTTGCATTTTTTACTTACCTTAAATAACAAAAAATCAGCTAAATCAGCTAAATCATAAATACCTTTCTCAGCCACCTTCCATACCCACTGTATCATTACATCTATTGAATCTATCTCCTATCTATTAAACCTAGTATGATTCAAGTAAATTAATTTGTAGCAATAATGCCACTCTAACACAAAAGACTTTCCTATTAAATATGAGTTGTTCTTTAAACATCGTTTTTACTAATAAATTTCATCTTCTTATATTTTATACTTATTTAAAAAAGTCTGCATCTGTACACTAACCCTAAGCCAGTTAAATCGTCAATTCAGTAACATCAAACAAAACCACCCTTCCAGCCACCCTCCTTACCCTTCAATGATTATATCTATTTGATCTATCTCTATTGAATCTATTATGGTCTACTGTGATCTAGTTGATTCAGTCATATATTTTCTAATATAACAGCAAAACCTTATTAATTTTGTTTTGTTTCTTTAAATACATTTTGTTTTTCAACAAAATAATCTTAATTCATCTTTGTTTAACTTAAAAAATTTACATTCATTTACATACCACTAAAACAGTAAATCAGTAAATCAATCTGCCCTCCATACCTCCTACCCTCCATAGAGTCTATTGATCTTATATTTAAATGTTTTGATCTATTCTACTACTACTTTGATCTATTAATCTATGATTCAAGTCATATTTTTGTATAACAAAACAAAACTTTATTTATTTTGTTGTTTGTTCTCAAAACATTTGTTTCTTACACTAAAAATACATTATTACTTATGTTTACAACTTAAAAAAGTTGCAATGTTATACATACCTAAAGCAGTAAATCAGATAAATCAATAAATCAAACCTATTGTTTTATGACATTTGATCAGCCATTTCATATCTTACATCCTATTTCTAATTGTTTATATCTTTGATCAAGTCATATTTTTGTATAATATAACACAAAAACTTCCTCACAGGTTTAAATTAATCTAACATACTTGAGTGTATCCACTAAAAAATAATTATTCCTATTTTAAGTTTATATAATTTACAAAATATGATGTGAGAGTATAATTTTTCAACATAAATCAGATAAATCAGTAAAAAAGAGTAAATCAGTTAATCAAAACAACCACCCCTCCACCCCTTACCATGATCTATTGATCTATTACATTAAGTAAAAATTGATTTCTATTGATGCATAATCTGCTATTTTGTTGCATGAACAAATAATAAAAAACCTTTTATAATTACTATTTTTGAGTATTATTTTTAAACAATATTTGTTTTTACTTAAAAATATTTTTAATTTATTTTCAGTTTCCCTAACTTAAAAAATTTGAAGTCATTATTTATCATACTTAAAGCATAATCAAGTAAACCAGTAAGAATCAAATTACCTTCCAGCCACCCTTCCATACCCTATCCATATCTCTTAATTGTTCTATAATCTACTTAATCAAGTCATATTTTTTTATAATAAACACAAATACTTATTCATTTATTTTTGTTTCCTTTAAACATATTTGTTTAACTAAAATAAATTTTTCTTCATGATAAACTTAAATCAAATTTGCAATTTTATTACCTATCATCCTATAGCCAGTAAATCAGTAATCAGTAAATCAAACTGCCCTACATTTAACCCTCCTACCCATCCATTATCTATTAATCTATATTGAAATCCTACTTGACAAACTCACATGTTGTATAATTATAACACAAAACTTATTTATTTTTGATTTTGTTTCTTTGGCAATTTGTTTCACTATAAAACAATTAAATTCTTTTATGTCTTATAATTTAAGATTCTTTGATGTTTTAACATATCACTGAAACGCGTGAAAGTAATACAGTAAAATCAATTAAATCAGTCAAAAACACTTATTCAATTAACAAAATCAAATCAGGCAAATAAATCAAAATCACTGTCTATCTTAATCTACTATTCTATATATAGAAGTCATAATTATTTACAAACATAACTTATCAATAAATATTTAGTATTTTTATTGTTTTCCTCTATGTTAAAATTTTTTGTTTTTTACATATAAACAACGCCACTCACGGGTCAGAGTCCTAATCTAGCAAGTCACAATTTGCATTTATCCAGTTACATTCACTTTAAAGCAGTAAATCAGTAAATCAGTAAATCAAAAATACTTCACCCACACCTCCTATCTCCATCCATATCCTCAGATGTTCTTATGATCTATGATTCATAGTATTCTTAAATTTTGTATTAACTATAACACATAAACTTTTATCTTTATATCTTGCTTTGTTCTTCAAACATTTTGTTCTTTCACTAAAAATAATTAAATCTTTAATGGATTTTTAAGAAAAACATATTTATTAATAATACATACCTTAAAGCAGTAAACAGTAAATCATATAAATTCAAACTGCCTACATACCCTCCTAACCCATTCCATGATCCTTCTACTATATTACCTCTTTTCATAGCAAGTCAAATTTTGATATTAATATCACACAAAAAACTTTTAAATTATTTGTTTGTTCTTTAATCATTTTTTTACTTTACTAAAAAATTTATTTTATGATTATGTATAAAGTGATAAAATTATGCATTACATACCTAAAGCAGTATATACAGTAAATACATAGTAAATCAAATACCATCCACCCCCCCCTCCTCATATTATCTCTATCAAATCTATTGATCATTTCATCGTTTTATACTAATAGCATAAAAATATAAATGAATTATATAGAATGTTGTTTAAAGTTTTGTAGTTTTTGTTTAGCATTTTGATATAGGATTCTGTTGTTGTGGTGTATTATGTTTGTTTTGATTGTTTGTTTGTTGTATTGATTTGTTATGATTCTGTTGTGTTAATATATTATACATTACATTTCAATCACTCAAAACACTTTCAAAATACTCTCATAACATAATTTAACTTATACATTAACACTTGAATAATACTGTAGAAATCATAATACAAAATATACTCTCAACTTAGCCAACTGAATACATAACAACATTAGCTCAACTAGTTAAACTAAAATTATAAAGTTAATCAAACCTTACCACAGAAGTCAGCCATTCAGCAAATCTCAAATATCGCTTTAACTACTACACATCAACCTACCTACCATATAAATTACATATATTATTAATTAATATATTTATATTTATTATACTTATTAAATATAATATTTTAAGATTTAATTTGTATTAATTATATTATTAAATTATAATTATTATTTATTATAATATCACAGAATATGTTTAAATGACAAAAAGAGAAAAAAACATACCACACATATATACACATCAAACACACACACACACACACACACAACACACACACCACACACACACACACACACACACACACAACACAACACACACACACACACACATAAACACACACAAATAATTAAGAGCTATACTTAATATACATGCCCATGTCAAATCATTACACACCTTACTGATTCACATGAACCTGTGATTTTTATAGTCAAGTCAGATGTACTGTAAAATTTTCTAAGCTGTATCAGTTGAATACATCATTATGATTATCACAATCAATTTTAATAATTTAAACACATATCGTTTTTATGCTATTCTTTTACGTTTCTATAATATAACTTTATATTTATAATGTTATAAAAAGTAAATTATTATTAATTTTTGAGCCTATATCATCAAGTTGTATACCCTAAAGCGCTGACTGCACACATAAAGGGGTTTTTTGGCCCTAAGTTTTAAAATTAAATCGAAGATCATTTTGATGTTTTCAATCGATACTCTATCGAGTTATTACCCTATATATCATTGTTAAATTCTTTATCCTACGTATGTACTGTGACTGAAAAAAAATAATTCCGGAAAAAAATTATATAAATATCATTTGCTAATTATCAGCCTAGTGAGTCACCACATATTAAGGAAACTGGAATCCTGGGAATTAATATATAAATATATAATAATTATATATATAATACTAGAATATAACTATACTATAATATATATATATAATTTATATCGAAGTTAATATTTCGATTAGCTCTGGATAATATCTTTAGTCCATTTTAAAATAAATCATATATATATATTGTGTATATTATTATAAATAGATAATATAAAATTAATTATAAGTATAAAAGTAATTCAATTTATCTCTATAATGTATATAATTATATATTTTTAAATAAACTATTCACATTTTATTATAATTTATTTTATTTTAAATTTTTTTTGCTAAGCATCTTTTATATTACTTGTCCCAGTTCAGTTTCCTCCCCAAAAATGTGTGCTCAACTACGGCCGATATACGATACGAATTTATTAATATAATTTTCTTTTGACTAATATTTTCATCAAACCAAGCTCACGTAGAAAGACGATTAAACATCGAATACTCTCGTTTTAGGGGTAAAAAAAACATCGATAAATCGATGAAACCATCAAAATATCCCTATCGATTATTTAGAAACCTTCTAGCCCCAAAACAAAAGCTTTGTTTTCTTACCCCCACATTATAGGACCGTAAAACTGAATTCTTAGTCCCATAATATCTTCTTAATAAATAAATATACTTTATTTACAAAATCATAATATAAACGGTATAATAGAATACCGAGTAAAAATCAACAATCCCCATAACCAAACCCGAAAGTTATATTAAAAATATAAAAAATAAAATATACTATCCCAATCGACAGTTAAGAAAAAGATACTCATCCCTAACCATATATAAAAAACAGTACCAATGTGAATCTCCCTAGATAGTAACAAATAGAATGCCATAGCCGTAAAATTAAGTACAGATCGCCCATAATTATGTGCTTGGTCTCGGCTGGTGTCGCTCAGCGGTGTTTGTTGGTGGGGTGGGGTGTTGCCTTTTTTGTGGATGAACGAAGGGGGCTGACTGTGTGTGTCGTGTGGTGTTGCGTTCTGCCGTATCTGATCCGCACGCATCGTGGGCCCTGTGGCTGTCTCCTTTTGTGAGAAATAATGCAAAATTGGAGTAAGGTTTTTAAAATAGAATATGTTTTGTTTAACATATTTTACAGTAGTTTACATATCTCATTTCAACAGTTTAAATATAGTGCAAATATAGATAAAATAATAAAAATAAAAAATAAATGACATACAAGATAATAATAATATATAATAAAAAATAACTATTCCAGCTAACAATAACACTACAATCTACAAGAAATCAATAATAATATGTAATAAATAACTTCTGAATCGCGCTTGTTCTAGTTAGTATAGTAAATATGAATGATTCTGCTACTTGCTGGAAGTTGAAAACCTTTTAATTTAGAGTTAACACATGATTACAACTATCTGTTGGTATGTCAGTTAGCCTAGGTGAGATAAATTTTTTTTTAGTTTTTCCCATATCACCACTGTAATGAAAAATTAACGAATGAGATTAACAGGAGAAGATGTTGAAAAATTGTTATAGGATTGCAACTCCAACACGTGAAAAGTATGAAGTAGATATTAACATATCACGAGCACAACATAACTAATCACTTAACCCAAACACAACAATCACACTAAGTACTTTTAACCTCTACAACAACGATACACACATAACAGCAAACAAACCTGCACTATAATTCCAACAAAAAAACGCAAAGTCAGTCAACAACAACACCTACAGCAAAGAATTATTTCTATTTTAGTCGGTTAGACAAATATGACGATGAAATCAAATAGATCCAATTTAGATTCAAATTAATCACAGATTAGGCAGGTAAGTGAGTACGTGAAATGTACTTTAGTTACTGCATTTATTGATTTACGCTTAAATAGTATGTAAAATGCAATTCTTATTATGACTATTATAAACATAACAACACGGAATCATATTTTTATTTAATAAAAACAAATATGTTTAAAGAAACAAAACAATATAAATAAAGTTATTTGTTGTATATATATATACAATAAACATGACTTGAAATCAATAATGCATATAGATCAATTAGATCAAGAGATCTCATGAGATGGGTATATATAGTATAGAGGGTATGTAGCGCAGTTGATTATACTATTCTTACTATTTACGCTTTTAAAGTATGATAAAAATGCCAAATTTTTATAGATAATGTTTATAAACATTTAAAGGAATCAGATGTGCAGTGTACCTAACTAATCGTAAAGAAACATAAACAAAAATAAATAAAAGTTATTAGGGCTACTATTAAGACAAATAAATAAGCTGAATACCAATTAGAATCAAAACAATAGATCATGTAATGGTAGTAGAAGCTGCCTTAACGGCCGATTTTGATTAACTATTACTAGACTTTACTGCTTAACATATGTAAAATAGCAATATATTTTAAGTCAGAAACATGAAAAAGGTAATATAAAATAATTTTAAGTAAAACAAATGGTTTTTATTCTTCAAATATTAAATCCATAAAATTAAAAATAAAAGTATTTTGTGTATTATATATGTATCTATTACAAAATGTTAAGACTTGTACCTTCATCAAGAGACAATAGAACAATACATCAAATTGAGATCATAGATCATTACAATGGAGTACAGGATGTTTTTAGATCATCTCAAATTATAGTATGAATCCTGGAATATATGTATTATGACTTTAACTTAAAAGAGTATTAGAGTACACATGCTTATACAAAACTAGCATTAAATACAACCAAACAACTAAAAAGAATTTAAGATTCAACATAAAGAACAAGAATGTAAAAAATAATAACAAAAAAAAAAAAAGACTTTCTTAAGAAAAACATATTTTTTACAAAATAAATATGATACCTTTTAAATCAATCAGATCTAAATAGAACAATAATCATGAAGGATTTAGGATGTGTTGAATAGTTCGATATTACTTATTTACTGATTTTACTTGTCTTTTAAGTAGGTCTTTAAACTGCAAATTTTTTAGTTTGTAAACATAAAAGAATAAATAAATTATTTGAGTTGAGAACTGAAGTGTTGAAATCACAAAGCATGGTATGCACTGAAACCGTTAATTTTTGTATTGGTTTATGGAGTACAACAAAAACCGTCTCTGTCCTAATATAACCTTTTCCCGCGATCGAAATTTAACTTCTCAGACTCTGATGAGTTTTACCGCTCAAAGAGACCATCGAAAAAGGTAGGAGGCGATGCTGACTCAGTTTTGTTAGTAGATTATTACCGGATAAATGTTGTGCATGAGTTATGAGCTAAATTAGTGTGTAAAAATGAGAAATGAGTGTAGGTTAAGGATGAAGATTAAACATAAAGAAGAATGATTGAATTTTATAGATATAAACGATAAATCCGTGTTTGAAAAGAATAAACATAATACCAAAATAAAATGAATAAATGTAAAATATAAAAACTCAAATATATAAAATAGGCATTTCTATTATGAGCTCTCTAAAACTCTAATAGCAATCCTAATCTAATATCAATATCTCTAATATCAATAGTTCTAATAAAATAAAAGTAATCTGGAAACCACTAGGCTACTTATAAGTAAGTAGTGGTTTGGAGTTGTGAAGTAAATGAAGATTTAATCTTTGTGCGTTTATACTTTATAATAAGATTAAAAAATCACTTATTATTTATTAAATTATAACAATATAAAAAAATAATATTTTTATATATAAAAAACAAAAATGTATTAAAATGTTAACTAAAATCAATAAATATATAAATTATAATAAGTTATCTAAGATTACATTATATAATAATTATATACAAATATATCCCGAATCAAAACATATTAAATCAAAAGTAACAATTTATTATGAATTCAAAATATATCGACAATAGTAAGTAGGGTATATGAGGTAGGCTGCGTAAGTAGACGCGAAATTTGTATAATTGACGATTATATTAACTGCATTATAGTAAGTAATATCAAAATATGCTAAAATTTTTATAAATAAATAATTAAACTAATAAAAATGAAATATAAATATTATGTAAAAACCAAAATGTAAAGCATATAATAACAAATAATTAAAGTTTTTTGATATTATATTATAACAATATATTATGATTATGTAAATTAATGAATAATAGATCAATATATCATGTAAGGGTAGGAGGGGGTTATAAGTAATAGTTTATTTCTTTATCTAATTATTTTTACATGAATTACTGCTTAAGTGATATGATTAATAAAATAAGTCCATACATCATTTTTAAAGTATATACAGAACTCATTAAATAGGTCAAAAAATTTTTCTTTAGTTTATAAACACAAATGTTATAAAAGAAAATAAAACCTCAAAATTTAAATATACTAATCTAAAGTTTTTGTGTTCTAGAGTTTATACTAAAATATCGACTTTGAACCCGCATTAACCATATAGTATATAATTAGATCAAACTGAAGAGCCTAATATAATATAGATCTATAGTAAGAATTGGTTTAAAGCGTATAAGAAGTGGCGAATAGTTGACCAGTTTTGATTAATATTGAAAGCTGTAATTTACACTGCATTTCAACTTACAACACCTATTTAACTAATCTTATTTCTACTCGCTATATTTTAACACTACTATCTAACTCCCTTTACTATACTATTAACTTACAGCTTTTAGCAAGATATTGTAACCTACAAAATGTTTATTATGTATAAACATAATAAATGCGTCAAATTTAGTCTGTGCCAAAACAGGGGGAATTGATGGCAGATATTAATGGGCAGACCACGAATAAATAAATAAAATTTTAGTGTAACTGAAATTACAAAATTTATGTACATTTGTAAACAATATCTAGATATCAATAAGATCAATTAACCGTTATATATTCACAAATATATTATAATGAACTGAGTAGAATGTGAATACTGGAGGTGAATTTTGATTAACTGTAATTTTATACATGCTTATAGTGTTATGTTAAATAACGTAAAATTCTTAACGTTTTTAACATAAATAAGGAATGAATTATTTTTGAATTATAATAAATACAAAAAAGACTTGGTATAAATGAAAAAAAACATAATATATAATATATATTAGAAAATTTATGTGTATATTTTTGATTGAGCTATATATAATACACATATATTGATCATGAATCTCCAAATAAAATTGAACCTATATAGAATCAATAGTAATTACAAATAGATCATGGTATTAGGTACTAAGAGTATTTAGTATATTGATTATAACTCATAGAAACTTGTCATACTTTACCATGGAGCTTATGTTATTAGTCTATCTCTGTAAGGATGTAAAATGCATATACTGATATTTTTACCAGTTATAAATCAATATCAATAAAGCTATAAAAATTTAATAAAAAGAAATAAAGAATTATAAATTTAAAATAATAATTAATATAAAATATTTTATAAATATGAAAAACATAAAATTAATATCCAATAAAATTGATCAATCATATATAATAATTAAAAATTATATACTGTAGTGATGATAATAATAAAAGATATAATAGATTTTGAAAGAATGAGTTATTTTATAAATTGATCAGTCTTCCAATAACATTTACTATAAATCGCGCGAGGTATATCGTTATGTCAATGTAAAGGATGCTAAAATACATATTTGTATCAGATATTGACCAAAATACACTGATAATCGATAACACAATGAACCTGAGTTAATTGAAATACAGCGTTTAGATGCTATGTAATTAGTCGATACTGTGTAAGTTATTTTTTAGAGAAAACTGAATAAAAAGTTTAATACTAACTTAGGCCATTCTGCGATGTTCTCGCCACAGCAGCATAACCGTTGATATCTATCTAATACCGTCGACTTTCTTGAAATACCCTATATCTGCCTACTTAACTTCCCTCATATCTTCTATCTATTTCCTCACTTCTCTCATCTTACTTCTAATACATCACCTTTGAGAATAGATTGCACAACTACATTTCTGTATGGTATTATGTTCTACAATTTATATAATTCCAGATGATATTATTGACTTCATATGTATTTTAAAATAAGTAGAAACACCACACTCCGGGGATTATTAGTAAGATATTAGGACTCTGGATCTCCGAAACTACTCACAGTTCACAATCTGATATATCCAGTACAAACTCTCTGGATCGGTACGGTTACTACTATTGTATATCATATACCCTCTCTATCAGCGTGCCCATATCGCTCCTAAGTTGTCGTGTCTCTCATGTCAGTAATATGTATACCTTATCTATGAACCAATAAGGATGAAACACTTGTGAAGGTCTATAGCTCCTCCTATTAGGGGCTAAACCATCCGACAAAGTAGTCTTCCGAGAATTTTCTTAATCCACCTATTCAAGATAAAACTACATTAACTTTGAAGTATTCAATCGTTCAAAACTAATGAAATATAAGGAATTATCCAAGTCAGTATGTTGAAAAGATGGCAAAATTTCCTTAAAATAACCTTCCATAATAAATTGTTTATCATAATCTGCCTTCGACTGCAAGATCCAATGCGAAATAATCCCTCACTTCGTCCGGAGTTAGAATCTATTTACCTCTGGAATATTCGCCACTAAAAAAACACCATTACTGACTTTAGAAACAAACGTAGCTAAAAATATCTATACTACAAAAACGAACAAGTCTTGTTCCCAAACCCAAATGTTCCTTACAACAAGCAACCAATTTAAACAGATCTTAGTGGCCCAGTACAACCGAGACAAAATCAAGAGCAATTAGCACGCTGAAAAAGTAGCAAAATTCCTTTATCGGCTCAGTAAAATAACCTTAATAAAAAAATATCCAAAAACCTTATCTTCTGATTCCTGTTGAATTCGCCATATATAATAAAGAATTATTTTTGTTGTTTTGGGCCAGAATTTACTATTAATCCTCTTACTCAAACTAAGGAGTCCGATGCCTGTACACGATTTCGACCTAGTATATAAGATTTGTACAGATGAACATAAATGGATACGATGAACAGAGCAAATGAAGGCGCAGAATCACACCTTCATTCTGATCTCAACTCAGAAGAGAGAGTTATGTCTTGTATTACTCATTACAATTAACGTTGTGCGGTAGTTTTCGATGTCTTCTAAGCACCTAATACCACTTAGAAAAAGGGACATCTCATCTATAGCAATAGATACTATTGTTATGATATCAGATATTATATATAAAATACTATATAAATAAACAATGCCTATATATAACATATAATATAATGACTATATTACTACAAGTATATTATAGACAGTAAAATACTCTCTCGAAACTATATTGATAATTATTGAGTTCCCTATCAAAAGATTTATTAATATATTCCGTTTAATAATTGCAGATGTATTGCCAGTTCAAGTGAATTTAACCCTATTGAACCACTTCCAGGAGTTCTCCAATCAATACCACTACTAAATACTATACAAAGCGGTCATCTATTACTAAATATATATATATATAGCATTTATACCCTAAGCGATGATATTAGATATTTATCGCTTATTGTAAATAATTACCAAACTTAGGGTATATATATAGCTATATATAAATATTCATTAATAGTATATGAAGACCTGTTATATTACGAGATATTTATAATAACGTAGATACTGAACTAAGGGAAATGCTTCATCGCAGCTAATATAAAGCCACAAGAAGAAATCGTTTCATATCTGAGTAGATATATATCATAAAAAGCCTATACATTATGAGCGTTGTATATATATACTTCTCGCTAATACAATTATCCTCTTAACTTACCGTGTAATATATTACGAAATAATAATAACAGGAAATACGTGGGGAAATATTATTCATATATTTATCATAGATATCTGTATAAATGATGTAACGTTTATAAGTTAATATACTATTTTATTTTACTCATTTTTAGAATTAATTATTAATGTAGAAAATTACATCGTAATTTGCTGGCCAATATTAAATTAAATAATACTATTAACCTAGAATATAAATAATTAGATATTATAATATTATTACTAAGTAATTTATTTATATCTTATTATATAATATATATATTTTAAAAATAAATATAATATCTATATATTATATATAACATATTAATATATAGATAATTATAATATAATAAAGAACAAAGTCCCTTTAAATGAATATCTCAGACGATGATAAATTACATTGTTATTAAAAGATGCAAAAAATGTATCATGAACATCATTAAATCCCCAAAACGATCTATAAATAGGAATGTATAGGATTTATGTTATGAGTTTATTCAATATATATATATATATATATAATATATAATATATATATAATAGTATATATATATATAATAATATATATATCTAATATATTAATATAATATATTATATATTATTTAATTAATTAACTGAAAACAATAGGTACATAATATGTAAATACTTCACTCCTTCCCTCTAGCTCGGGACAATAATCTAATCCTAAATCACGAAATCTGACGAACATATCGAAGTCAAGATCGAATTGCTATACTGGAAGTGAAAGTTAATGGTTACAATAGGCTACAAAAAAAAATCCTTCTTTGTTTATAGCAATATCCACATGGCCCTCGCACAGGAAGCTCAAGTGCACGTATGCACACGCGCACATACAAGCTCTTACAAAACATTTCTACATTTACGATGCCTTCTACCACCGCTCATAACCAGACAACCACGCAGTTCTGATCAGCAACATTATCACCCAATACTAATACATAATACTAATATGGAAACATCAGTCTTCCCACCGATCTCCGCTTAAAAATCCAATCATTCAAAATTGACATAAATAACATCACTTCAAATAACCATTATACTAAACAATTACATCCTCTCTTTCACACATTACCACACTACCAGAACAATCACAATTAGTGGGAAAACTGAATGTAAAGCTCGTGTGTCTCTCCTTTCAATACTCCCTTACCTAAACTTAAGAGTTGTCTTCAATACCAGCCACGTACATTGTATAAGGACTATCAAATCGATCTACGTAGAACTCAAATACTCACAGAGCTCAAAAATTTAAAAACATGCTAAATTATAAACCTAACCACACTCACCCATCCCAACCTTTTTTGAATCCAACGTTTAAACATTTCCTTCTACTCAGACCTGCCCTTCTCACACGTATTACGTGAAACACAGATAACTTTAAACACAGATGATACTCCAATATTAATAACGAATTAATGAAATAAATGAATTGAGGCTCTATAAAACCGATTCAATATTGAGGTTTTGGTAAATACCGATAAAGAAATAAAATTGATACCGTAATTAATTGAGATGAAATTTAAAAATAGTATTATTAACTTGCATTCTACCAAGAGCCAATAAGTTCTTAATCCGATATAAGATATGACAAACAAATAGAATTCTCATAGTATATAGTAATATAGTATATCCATATATATATTTATAAGTATATATATAAATTATAAATACCTATATAATATAAATATATTAACATATATATATATAGTATATAATATAATATATATATATATTATATATAATATATAATTATATAATATTAATATATTATTTTATAGTAATATATATATATATATAATAATATTATATAATTATTACATAACCGTATTGTTTTTAATGTTTTCGCAACATAATAATAGGTTATATGTAAAATTTGAATATTAAAGATTTAATATATTTCTAATAATATGTAAATAAAGAAAATAAATATATATATAATATTTAATAAGTAATATAATAATGACATATATATTTAGATTATATTATATTATATATATATTATATATTATATTATAAATATATAATATATATATATATACTATATAATTAAAATATATATATATATATATATATATAATATATATATATAATAATATATATCGGTATATGTTTACCCATCATACTGATACTATACTTTAGTTACTTTTAATATATATATATTATATATAATATTATAATATATGAAATATATAAATATTAATAATAGTATAGTATTAATATATATTAATATATATTAAATAACTCATATACCCATAATGGTTTGTAGTTTTTATAAACACAATTAATTAATATATATTATATATTATATACATATATAATTTTATTTATGTATATATAACTTATATATATAATATATTAAATAAAAATTTATAATCAAATAAAGATAAAATAAATATTATTATTTATATAATATATACTAATTAATAATCTATATATACCTGTATATATATATGTATATATATATATTAAATTAATATACTAATACTAAATTATATATATATATACTATAGTAGCATGTTTAATATAATAAACGAAGTCATATTTGTCATTATTATTTATGTGAATTATGTATATAATTATAATCGAAGAAAATAATCGATATCTGATGGTTATATACGTAAATATTTTTAGTATATATTATAATTACGATTATTTCAAATATATAGGCCAATTATAAGAAGCTAGTACAGATTAATAAGTTGCTCAAAATAAAGCTATAAGTTATTTATAATACTTTTTTATATTATATATAATTTTTATATAAAAAACTAATATAAGGTTATAAATAAATATATATATACCCAAATGAGAGAATAAATCACTATAAAAGATAGACATAAATAGTATATATAAAGTCAGTATATATAATAGAAATAGTTATGTTTTCATCTATCATAGAGCCTAACATTAAGCAGGTATGTATTTACCAAGAAAATGATCAGTGAGCAATAGTTATATATAGCTAGGGACTTATATATAAAATATATATAATATATAATATATATATATAATATAATAATATCAGTTCTCACTTACTTATCTTAGTTATATATATATACCCACACAATGGCTTCTCTTGAAACTTTTACACTATTACTTGATTACTTTTAAATATGATAATAAAGAAATATTTAAATAACAATAAAATAATAATATATATTAACTTATTATTACTTTTACTGGTAGATATATATTAAGGTCAAGTCGTAAATATATAGTATTATATATAATATAAAAAGCAACTTAATAAAGCTATTTTTTACAATACTCATTATTAAGCGCTCCTTCCTATATTTTAGTACTGTATATAAGTCTGTTTTTACTACTATACTAAGCCACTGTAATGATGAATGAATATGTAAGCGGTACGTCGTACTCTGAGCCAAGCACGATTCGTTGTGTGAAGGTAAGTATATGTCAAACATCATTCACCAGCTCACCCTACGTAAAAAAAAACATTTAGAGTTAAAAAAAAACAAATAATGAAATTAATATTAATAAATACAATTAAAAAAAAAACACTTGATTGAACTGTTCTAACATTCAAGGCAAATCGATCCACGTGAACTTGAGCAATATCTTTACGTAGGATTTTTCATCCGTCTTTTACTCGCTATTTTTTATATTGGTACACAAAACCAGCCTTACGAGCTATAATCGTAATAAACAAAGATAGTAAATTTATTATCATAACAGTTTAGCACCATGCTTTGGATCGAGCCACCTCTCGAATACGACTGAGTAATATCAACGTACACTCTGATGCTATTTACGTTGAGGCATTCTTAAATCAAATGAATTTGTGATGGGTAGTGAAACAAAAGTCTAATGGCGCCTAAAAATCCAAGTTTCTGAAGGACAGGACTGGAATTCTGGAGTGAAACAGCATCGAGTGGAAAGCCCAAGTGAATTTCTCTTCCCCAAAACTGATCTTGTATCAAATATAAGTATTTGTTTTTATTGTTTTGAACAATCAAACCAAAATTAGTAAATTATATTACAACTTTTAATTTATCGTGAATGTAATTCTTAAACTGTATTATATATATATAATATATATATATATATATTATATTTATATATATAATTATACTATATTAATATATATAATATTAATAATATATATAATATATTAATATATTATATATTAATATATTAATTATAATATATATATATAGCTATATATATATATATACGTTTATATATATATATATAATATATTAATATATATATTTATTAATAATATAATATAAATATATATTTATATATATATATATATATATATATTATATATATATATATGAGTAGAAATATTATACACTGAAAATTAAAACCTTCACTCCCGCACTTTTTTATTGACGTCCGAAAAAAAAGGACAATCAATACTATATATAGTTATAATATATATATATAATCATTTATATAAAATATATTAATTACTAACTATACTATATATATTATATTCTAATAATACTATATAATACTTATCTACTATTAGTTAATATATACATAGGTTAGTATCAATAATAGTAATACCTAAAAAAGTATATCTAATATAATATAAATATACTATATATATAATATATATTCTATTCTATATTCTCACCGGCTATATATATATATATCAATATATAATATATACTACGATATACTCTTATACTAACTATAACATAGTCCTCATTACTTTTACTATATTGCATAACATCAAGCTATATAATATAATTCTTATTATATATAATATAAGGTGTCTTTACCACATCCCATACCATGAATCTTTGGTATCTCTTGACATTACTTTATTCACACACAACAACACTTACTCAATACACTTAAAAAAGTTTAATAAGATACGAAGGTAATAAGCCCATTCAGGGTGCTTGAATAAAAACGTGTGAGACAAAACATGAGTGAAAATGAAACTTAGCACTTTAAAAGAGAATCAATACGTGTGGTGGACTTAATACAACGAGTAGGGTCTGGAAAGATTCAATCTATCAGTGAGGACGAGTAGGGTAAAATTAACATTATTAAAATAAACATATAATCAGGTCTAAACACTAGACCGCATAAATTAAAATCATACGAGAATAATAAGTAATTAAAGCATGTAGATCGATAAAACTTAGCGTACATTAGAAAATCGAGTAAGACATAATCTGTCCTATAACATACTACATAGTAAATAATGGGGTGATAAACCAAATACTTAATGTAGTGTACTGGGTATTTCGAAAGACAAATACGAGAAAACTGGCCCTATGATTAGATCATTGAATTCATAAACCTTATAACCTGACCCTGTCCAAGAACCTCCCAATAATAACGAATCACACCAGATCCCTAAGAGAACACCACTCTAACAGGCACAGGAAATCTAAGAGAGCACCGGCCGCCGCGTGAGCCGCTCAGGTCTCTCACGTTGCCTACCCGAAGAGAGCACACTAACCAGAATAGGTAGAGAAGTAAGACGGAGGAATGCAAGCTTAGAATTTTGCATCCGCATCGTCGATAGCCTAATTTAGCTGGCCTGTGCACCGATCTTTGCTTACGGATCTATCCAACACATGTCAAAAAAAAGTACTTGATCCCAGAATTACTCCGCGACCTCCCGCTAGTCACCGCCCACCTCTATTCTCATGGTATTCACGCTCCGGCCTCCGGAGCTCGGACTATCTCCCCAGCGCACAAACTAACTGCGAAGAGCATACAAGCACGCGGAGTCTCTCCCAACCCACGTGCCCACCTCTGATAACTCTATATATATAGGTACTTACCGGTGATATCTTACTATATAATTACCGGTCAACTCAGTGTCTTTAAAATAATCGAAATAATAGAAAATATAAATACAGATTATTATATATATATATTACGTAATTACAACACCAATATAGTATATATAAAATATATACTATATCATAAATAGTATCACTAGTCATTATTTAACAGCACTAGGGAGTATAAACGTTCACTATTAAAAGTCCCTTTCACTGCAAGCAATTTAAGTTCTTTTACATATACCTACTTGAGCAGATTTAACTATTTTTACACTACACTACTTTCGATTGTTTTTCACTACTTTTCTCATATTTATGTTTGCAGTTTAATCATTTTCATGTCCTACTTCAGCAGTTTAACTATTTCTATGATCATACCTTTAGCGACAGTTTAACTACTATTTATTACCCTACCTTTAGTTGGTCTTAATACTTATTATTCATATCTATGGATAGCAGATTTAACTCAACATTTTTCGAATATTTTAGCCGATACCCTAACTTTAGTTACTCATAGTTAGGCGCCTTTAGCTTCTAGCATTCGCCTGTTATTCCGAACGACCGTCAATCTGCGGGAGTTGGTCTCTACTAACTGTATTTCTCATCGCGTCTCAACAGCATGGTCAAGGTCTACTGAATGCGTCTACGCAAGCAGGACCATATATTTCGCATCTTCTGTATACCCCAGCCGCCTGTTCCCGTGCTACCTCACCCGCCCATGACCCGAGCCAGCAGAGACATTTAATACTAAATTTGCTTGCTCGATCTACTTTAGCAGTTTTTACTATTTTACATACCCTACTTTAGTTGTTTAAAAGAACACTAAACTTTTTCAAAGCTTGCTTAAAAGTTTCATGTCCTACTGCAGCAGTTGAACTACTTTCTGCTATCTAACTTATAGCAGTTTTAAACAATTATACAACTTACTTAGTGTTATTTAACTAAACATATTTTTCATTATCCAATATTGGAGCCGCTTTTAATCAGTTTTCATGTCCCTACTGCAGCCAGTTAAAACTAACTTACTGATGATCTACTATTAGCAAGTAACTTCCCTATTTTACATGCCCCTACTTATACGGCTTGATTAACCCTACCCTAAGTTTTTCAGTATCCTATCTGTTTACAGTTTAATAATTTATTCCAGTATTTACATGACCTTACTGTTATTTTTAGCTACCGTTTTCATACTCTTAATCTGTACGCAGAGTTTAACATTTCTCATATGAATCCTTACGAGCAAGCCACGTTACAAACTGTCCCATTCCTCAATGACCCTCACTTTAGCAGCTTTAACTATCCTCTCCTTTAAAAACTACCCTATTTTTTCATTACATAACATATATGGAGCCGTTTAATCATTTCCATGTCCTACTGTAGCAGTTGAAACTACTTTCTAAATGATCACTTTAGGCAGCCTTTTAACTATTTTTCTAGGTGCCTATTGTAGCAATCTTAACTATATTTGTATATCCTTAATATAAAAATTCTCTCACTGATGAGCACCTTCCTCCCTTTATAAAAACGTAGATTTAGAAGAATTGAAAATATTCCGCCGAATCACTTCGCCAAACATCGTTCAAACCCATTTTTTTAAAGACGATCATTCAATTGATGCGTCATTTACTTACAAGGATTGAACAGCATTTCGTGTATGACAATCAAGACATCACGACCGACAAATAACAAACATTCTCTAAACATGAACACAAACACAACGCAGTGTTAAACTTTTGTCTAAAAAAGTTCGTTGAAATAGTTTGTGAATATCGCAAGTGTTAACTTGTATCAGAATGTTTATTACCGTCCAAAACGGTGCAAGTCACGTGACTCGCGTCTCCTGGTATGCTATTTCAGTTAGATTAATATTGATTCTTTACCTTAGTTAATATCGATTAATATTGTTATCGATTAATATCGAGCCCAAATATTGGACAGCACATCTTGAAAGGGAGTAACATTCTTTGACCTATGTAGTGAATCTTCAATTAGCCGATGTGCAAGTGATTAACAATTTACCTACTCCACTTATTCAACAATGTTGAAGGCTATAGCTCAAATATTCTACTACTATAAGTTCTCCTTGATCCTTATATATACTTGATAAAATAACAAAGCATTTACAATTCCTATTCCTTAGACAAACAAGCCCTTAAAATTAATGCGATACTTACTACTACCTCTACTACAAATACTAGGCAACTCCTCCTCAACACATTAACGAAAGCCTTAATTATCAAGTTATTATTATATAAATTAGTATATTAGCTTTATTATTTAGGAATAAATCTACTAATAAGATACTAGGTATAATAAATCGCAACGTCGTTTACAGAGCAACTGTATAATAGCTATGTTAGGTAAATATTAGAGTATTGTGCACAGTTTGGGCCCTTAATTTAAGAAAAGACATAGTATGTGATAAGAATGCAACGTAGCGAGCAAAAATTGTATGATTTCTGGATTCTGAGGGTTACAGCCCTTGAGGGGAGGCTGAGGAGTTAGTAAGTTTTCTGTAGGAAGCGCTATTTACTAGAGGGACCATGGTTCAAGTTACAAAATATTACATCATAAATTGATAATCAACAAACTTTTATAACAAACTTATTAAAGCTTGTAGTGTGTGGTTAGCATGTACCTTGCTATAGTTTTTTTTTTAATATTTTCAGGTTAATAGCTAGTTGGTTTATACTATGTAAGATATGACAAGTCTTAGGGTACTATGTGGGTGTGCGTTAGCACTTGGTTACTCTTGTGACTGAGAAGTCTCGACAGGCCGATCAAACATCGTCAGTGGATTCTGCTATTATTCAATGTGATTTTAATGTTTTAATAGTTTAATGTCTTTAATAAGCCAGAGAAAACACTTAAAGTTATTTATTATTCACCACTGTCATTATCTATAACCAGTCATAATAATAATATGGGTTTTGTCTGTCCAATAATCTACAACAGTCTGGTTACTCTGATTTTGAGATTTTCTAAATTGAATTCACACAATAATCATTAATTACTTATCCAGAAATGCATTACACGTTATGAGAGTTGAACTTTCTTCGAATCTCAGCACATCACAATATCACTGAATTTCATAAAATACGCCTTTAAGGACTGTCAGAAAAAGTGGTTTCACGCAATCAGCAGGGTATACCTAAGAACCTGCAGCAAACAAGAAGCCCTATTAAGAAGCCAAATGTCAGCCAAAATATGCACGAAAAAAGTCACTGCTAATGAACCCTTACACCAAAGCTTGCTAAGCCCAAGAACCCACTGCAATTAATTGAGAATGTGGAGACTCTAAGGCTCGTTTGTGTGTTGCCCCTCCCTCTTTCATGCCACATCATTTTTGTAGCGAATTCCTGCTTTGTCTGTTTTTCCTGCTATATTCCAACCTGTCTCTCTTAAAGACCAGCTTTTGCGCCTCAACTGAGGTGATTGCGTTAGGAAAGGACTGTGGCATGGGTATTACTTTCCTTTTTCCTTGTTTTCGTCCCTCCTTGAAAAGTTCCCTGCCCGTGATGTTCGCAACGTTAATAAAAAATAATAAAATAAATAACATTCTGTTTCCTCCCGGGGAAAAATTATGCAAAAAGAAAAAATGATATAGTAGCCCCTAACTTTACAAACGTATGATTTAGGTTCTGTCTCCATCATAACTTTGCAATGACTGAAGGTATTCGACCCTTTCGATTAAAAAGATATACACGGTCTATATATAATATATATATATCTTTATATATATGATATATATAATACAACTATCTATATACTAGTAGTAATTTCTTCATATCTAGCTAATATTTATATATATTTTTTTTTTTATTTGAAAAGTTCACAACCATCACGGATGAGCCCTATTCAAGAGAGGAAGGAACTTCTCTAAGTAATATTCTACTAGGGATCGAACTAGCGATTCGAACCCACGACATTGCCATGCGACTCTACACCCTCCTACTATATATACTATATATATATAGTATAAATATATACATAATATATAATATATATATATATATATACTATATATCATACTATATTATATATATATATAGCTTATATATTATAGATATATCTACATATATATTATATATATATATATAATTATATATAATATATATATATCTATATATATATATAATAATACCCTATATCACGAGAAATAAAATCTGAATTTTGAGTTACATAAAAAAAAAACCGTTACAAACATTAAATGAACAGAAATCAAAGTTTCAAAAACAAAGCAGAAGGAATAAATCAATAACTCAATCATGAATCCCTTAATCAAATAAATCAAATTTTAAGTTAATAAATTTTTACTCGGATATTATATAGTATACCTATATATATATATATATATACTATACTAGATATATATATATATATATCTATAATATAATATATTATACTTATTATTATATATATATATACTTTTACTACTATATTGAATATATGAAATATTATATAAAATATATCTATTTAGTCGATGCCAGAGACCTCCGCTCCGCACATTATGAAAAGATCCGCATCCGCGCTTTGCCCTGCCGATGTTGCGCAGATATTTATTCGCGAGATTTGATAAAGAATTTTATATAAGAAATTACTTAAGCATGATCTGAAATGCAAAATGAAAATGAATGAATACACATTCAACAAACTGCTTGATATTAACTGATCTTCAGTGTATCAAGGCACATCCAACTCACTTCTTATTAACTCGCATATTACCTATTATAATGGAACGAATGGTATTCGCTCGAGAACCCATGTGCTTTGCTACGCACAGTTCGTACTCCAAAGTTAACATTCTTTATTAATGTATGTGAAAAATGACATCATAATCACACTGTCTTAAGCTAAATTACCGAAAAGCACGACACGCTCTACAACCTTCTGTCTCCGAGTATACAATAATGTCAACGCCTAACGGAAGCACATCTCCCCCATGAAACCATCTCAAATGAAAATGCAGGACCGTTGGAAAGAATGAAAGAGTGTAAGTAAACTAAAGCTAGAAAAAACGCTTTGGAATTCTGCGTAATTAATGACACTTCATACCAATTACAAACTTACTCAGATCCCCGTTAAAAAGGCAAGTTTTTTGTAAACACAATATTAGAACAAGTTAACTCGTCACTTTGTGTTGCAGTTGAAAAACTCAAGCCGAACAGTCTATTAATTCGCACACCATTAAAAGGAAAAGAAAACGAAAATCTACAGAACCAACACCTTCTACAAGTAAAATCAATAACACAGATTCACCTTGAAGAAAGGAATTATCTACCAGATACCCCACAGTAGTGATAAAGAAACATTACGCCCTTGCCCACAAGGATGAAAGTGAACCAGCCTGATGAAAACTGCATCACCACAGACAAAAAAATGATAGATACACCTCGGTATGTCCACTCGTTGGTTGGAACGTTATAAGCCCAAAAAGTGCATAAGAATTTACCCACGCTTGCAGTTAAATTGCAAGAAATACTTGGCCTATTCTCCGAATATATGTCTCTTCAAAGTGAGAGGGTATTAATAGTATCGATGACCGACCTGCATACCTATATGATTTGAAAAAGCAGAAACAGACTCTCAGCAGAAAAAGGCATAAAATGAGTGTTTTCAAAATACCCAACCTTCCTATATTGAATTTCAATACTAGTGCAATAAGTATATCATTCCAAAATCTCTTTCATTAAGGCGGAATTGGGGAAGAGGTTGGTGCGGATGAAAAGGTCGTGAATTCCATCACCGCACCACAATAAAAACCGGAACACCACCCACCCACCCGACCAGACCAAAACACCCACCACCCCCAAAACAGTGGTAGGTTAAAAAAAAAACAAAAAAAAAAAAAGCAACAAATATGTGTTCAGGGTCCCGGTCCCGTACCCTTCCCAACAGAGTCACAATTCTATCCTTCAAAGATTCTGTGGCATTTTAGAGAATTTGTCGGCAACTGTCGAAGATTTATATTTCTACCACTCACCTAAATATAAATCAAAACCATACCCCAGATACCAATATAACACTACTATACCATATCTCACAAATATAAACAATCAATACCCTACCAGCAATACTATCATAATAAACCATAAGTACCTACATATCTATATAAATATCCCTATATAAGATAAACCTCTCCTAACCCTTATATAGTATACTACTAAATCATCACCAAACATAAAATACAATACTCTACTACATAATATATATTAAAATGTGATCTTATGTATTCGAATTTCATATTTATATTCTTAATAACACAATGTATTAGATTCTAATGTGGATTTGTCGAAAAACGGCTAGACACATTGTATTGTAAATCGGATTCTAACACCAATTTGGAATTTAAAGACTTCTAGTGTCGCCTCACTTGAAATGGACCGAGTAACACCGCCCAGAAAAGGCGCCCGGGTCGAGGAAGCGTAAATAAGATTGGACTTATCCACACGTGGGCGGGATATATGCAGAATAAATTAAATCTCACCGTCACATAAAAAAAAAACCTTACTAACCTGCATCATCTCTCTCTCTCTCTCTCTCTCTCTCTCTCCCCTCTCTCTCTTCTCTCTCTCTTCTCCTCTCTCTCTCTACATCTCTCTCTCTCTCACTTCTCTCCTCTCTCTTCTCTTCTCTTTCAAGGAATATTTATCTCATCTCCCAAAACTCTTTTGAAATAAAAACGGAAAAAGAAGTGAGCACCCTACTGATTCATAAAAAAGGCCCCACACGTAGAAAAAGTGAAGCA